>JAOSBP010070359.1:0-24556 GCA_027563825.1 Erythroxylum mucronatum | reverse complement strand
CTCCGGCAAAACCTCCCCGCTGGGATCGAAGCTCGCGAGGAAAGCCCTCTCCCTCTCCCGCTCCCTCTCCCTCCCCTTCTCTTTCCCGGGGATGACATCCCAGTCCTCGTCCCTGAGCCAAACCCAGCTCTTCCTCTCCGCCGCCTCCGCGACCTCGGCCGCCTCTTCTTTCTTAAGCATGCGGTCGATCCCCTCAATCCAGGTGATGATGTCCGTCAGCTCCTGCAGCCGGATCCCGCCCCGGAAATTCCTCAGCGCCATGCGCTTGAGCACGTCGAGGACCTGGTAGAGCTCCGACCGGATCTGGCGCTCGGGTTTGATGGCGTAGAGTTTTTGGGGGGAGGGGTGGGCGGTGTAGTAGTTCTTCGCGGCGCGGATGGCGAGGGTGGTGATGTCGAGGGTGTGGAGGCCTTGGATTTCGTGGAAACCCGCTGACGAGCCGGGGGAAGAGGAGGACGGGGCGGAGGAGGAGGAAGGGGGGAGGTCTTCCTTTTGGGATTCTTCGAGGACTTTGCAGGCGTCTTGCAGAGCTTCCTTGAGTTCGCGGCGGAGGACGGGGAGGTCCGGGACGGGTTCGGTGTACTCTGGTTTGAGTTTGTAGGTGCTCACGGTTGGGGGGAGCATGATCGGGTCGCTGGGGTCGGCCCAGAGCTCGGGGTTGGCGTACAGTTCCGTTGGGGACTCGACCATGCTGTGTTCTTGACCTGGGTCTGAGATTGCGTATGCGGAGACGCTGTCGACCAGGGATAGAGAGCCGAGACTGAAGTCGTCCCTTCCCACTGCTCCGTGACTGAGACTGCGAGTCGACTCGATGGCGCCGTGGCTCAGGCTTCGTGGAGGTTCGACATTCTCCTTGTCCCGTAACTGCATCGTGCTATTCTTCTTCCGCGGCTCTCTTGCTTGTGCGCCTTTCCCATCCAACAGACCGGTGCGTGCGAAGTAGTACTGCATGTGTGCGATGCTGCCCAGGCTCATGACCGAATCTCGATTCCGAGCCGAATCTGCGAATGCTGTACCCTGGGGACGCATGTAACCCCTTCTCTTGACCACCGTGGCTCCACCGTCGGAAAGCCGTGATTTGCGTGACTGGTTCGACATGGTGGAGGCGGCCGAACTCGAGGGTGTTGACACCGATCTGTCCAGTACAGGTATCGCATCGATGGCGAGAGAGGGTGCGACGCTGGGCGAAGGAGATCTGGATCTGATTGGCATTTCCGAAGACATGGGAGTATTCACAGACGGGCTCTGCATCGGAGAGGGTATCGCAGCGTTCGTTGATGTCGAGATTGACAGCTGCTCCTCCTTCTCGGTCGACATTCTGGTATCTTCGTTGCCGATCCAAGTCTTTGAACGGATGCAAAAGTACTCCTTAAAAAGACGCGGACGAGGCAATCACATGCAGCCGATTCCCGTCAACTTTGGTACATCCGCGTGCGAAATATCGCCGGTCGCAAGCTCGACGAGTTGTTTGCCTCCTTCCAAACCTCTCTGCGATGCCACGCAACGCTTGTAAAGGGGAGAATGGTGGCGTGCAATCGATAGGGAACACGGTCGTGACAATCCTCGCTATTCCCAAATCACAGAAGGCGTCTTCCAAGTGGATCCCGGGGAGAGATCTAGCGCAGGTCACGAAGCTTCTTTTTGGCCTCGGAAATTCGATTTTTGGAGGGGTCCAACGCGACGAAGGGGGCGACGATCGAGTTTCGAATGCCGCCCTCGTCGGTGCATGCCAGCACGCAGACCAATCACTGTGTTGAATTGCAATGATAGTCTATTCGCACGTTTCAGATCGACGCATGCCGATTTCGACGTTGAATCGCTGTTGACGCTCGAGGTCGTGGTTCTCGCGTTCAGCCACGTGACTCTCCTGATGACGGTCCTTGATCGGGATCTGCACGTCAACCCGCCTTTGCGGATCAGCCCAAAACTCGGCCCGTCCGATCCGCTTCTAATCAGCTTTTGGATCTTCATGCAACCACGTGATACAACAACTTTCAGTCCATCAGCGATGTTACCTTTATCGAGTTGACCATTTAGTCTATAAGATCAGATGCCTTGATGGCATAGATCACATTTGAAACGACCTTCCTGAACTTCACCAGTGTGATTCAGATCGCTATCGGTCGACGGCATTAGCGTTCGATTATCCAAGAGAGCGACCATGGACAGTATTGAATGATTGAGCTCGATCCAGGATTGATCGATGGTGAGCCAGAGGATAACAGACATCAGATTACCTTGCTCGAGTTCTGGACAAGAACACCGGCCACAAAGCGTCTGAAGCAATGTTTGGTCTTCGACACAGACGTGTAGCTCGGTATTCAATTTTCATTCGGTAAATTGTTGTGATGTGCAGGATAACAGTAGGAGTGCTGTCGTGGTCTGTGAACGGTCAAGAGATAGCACAGCCACAGCAGCCGTGATGAGAACTTTGCACAAGCCACAAATTACACAGCATGACGTCAGGCGAGCATTGCAGTTGCGGATTTGAGAATCGAGGTGTCTCGTTGACATTACCAATAACAAGTCGCATATTCATCGAATGAGAAGGTTTCATAACACAATCCTCAAGATGGCTGACAAGCGAGTGGGTACACGGTGTCTCTGTTCATCCCGTCACCAGGCTGATACCGGGATCCAGGTTTCCTACAAAGTTGAAGGCACCGTTCAAGGAGTCAATTATCGGTGAATCTCCTGTCTTCAACGAATATGCCTTGGAATTGACCCGCTACCCTGATAGTGCCTTCACTGCAAGCAAAGCCAACTCTCTCAATCTCACCGGTTTCGTCAAGAATGCCGACGATGGTTCGGTATCGAATCTCGGGTCAGGCATGGGAAGAATCTGTATTAATTTGGCTATTGTAGGTTGTCGGTGAAGTTCAGGGTTCTCAAAGTTCCTTGGACAAATTTGTTCAACATCTCAATATGGGTCCCAGTGCGGCCAAGGTCACCAAGGTTGATCTGAATGACATCTCCGTAAAGGATGGAGAATCCGATTTCCAGCAGTAAGAAGATCTTGATGCCACGACCGGGAATGAGTCTGACATTCAAAGTCAAGGATAAGGAGATGAAAGGGATGCCCGAAGCTTCTAGGGAGAAGGAAAATCCCAATGGCTCAATGACAGAATGTTCGAAATGCACTCACCATCATCGCGGGAATACCACGGGAATAGTTGATATAGGAATAGAGAATTGTCAGCCATAACTCTCGCAGTTCGTATTGCGGCTGATGCTGCTGTCGCCTGATTCCCTGAATTTTCCGAAGCCGCAAACTCCCGAAAAGTCACGTGCTCAAGCATTTCGCGTCAAATTCATCGACAGCCACACAAATTTCGCTGAGGGTTGGAGAAAATTAGCCTATACGATATTACAGGCCGCTACTTGCAAATACAAATTTGCCGCAATTGGAGACGGCCATGGAACGTGAATAAACCTTGCTGAAGCAGAGTCAGGGCCAAGCCTAAAACACGTCAAAGGCTGTTGACTGACGTTATCTTACACGGCATTTGATTGGTCGAACTTCCAATTCCGGTCGCCTTTCCTAACAATTCCGATCTCCGCCGGAAATGCTTTGCTTGCGCCTGACCACCAACTGCGTCTTATTCTGCATATGAATCATTCGACCCAGGTATAAATCCTAGATGCCTCAGCGGATTTCTTTCGACATCGCCACAACAAATTAACATCACTGAACACACCCAACTCATATCGGTGTCAACATCAACATCCGACTTTATCTTCACGTATCACAGGATCGATGAATTGCTCAAGATCACTCAGCGCTCCATCGCTCCTTCTCTCCAAACCCTGCGGACTGCAGATCATCAAGGCCCTCAATGGCTCCCTTCCCCTCCAACCTTCGGCGCTCATCGTCCGACGATGCCAGCAACCCCAGCAACAAAAGTCCTTCAGCACAACCCCCTCAATCAGGATGAAAGAATTCTTCCCCAAACCAGACAGTCCCTCCATCCGGGAAACCCCCCCAGCCTGGTCACACCCGGTCTACACCCAAGCCCAGATGGAAGCCGTGACCGTCAACCACCGCGAAACCCGCGGGCCATCCGATCGGGTCGCCCTGGCCATGATCCGGGTTCTCCGCTGGGGGCTCGACCTCGCCACGGGCTACCGCCACGGCAACAAGAAAGGTTTCCAGATGACCGAGCACAAGTACATGATCCGCAACGTCTTCCTCGAGAGCGTCGCGGGGGTGCCCGGGATGGTGGCGGGGATGCTGAGGCACCTCCGGAGCATGCGCACGATGAAGAGGGATAACGGGTGGATGGAGACGTTGCTCGAGGAGAGCTACAACGAGAGGATGCATCTTCTGACGTTTTTGAAGATGGCCGAGCCCGGGTGGTTCATGAGGGTGATGGTTCTCGGTGAGTTTCTCCTACCTTTCCCTTCCTACTCCAGTCACACATCGCTGACTTCATTTTCCAGCTTCCCAAGGAGTCTTCTTCAACGCCTTCTTCCTCGCCTACCTCGTCAGCCCGCGCACCTGCCACCGCTTCGTCGGCTACCTCGAGGAGGAAGCCGTGCTGACCTACACCCGCGAGATCGAGGACCTCGACGCCGGCCGCCTGCCCCGCTGGGAGAAGATGCAGGCGCCCGAGATCGCGGTCAAGTACTGGAACATGCCGGAGGGAAACCGCAGCATGAGGGACCTGCTGATGTACATCCGCGCGGACGAGTCGAAGCATCGCGAGGTCAACCACACGCTGGGGAACCTGGATCAGAGGACGGATCCGAACCCGTACGTGAGCGAGTACAAGGATGGGGACAAGCCGAGGCCGGGGAAGGGGTTGGAGCATCAGAGGCCTGGGGGGTGGGAGAGGGATGAGGTGATTTGATGGAGGGTTTGGCTGGGCGAGGGAGAGAGACTGGCCGTGATTTCTTTATATTATGGAGTTTGGCGGCGTGGGGTAAAAAGAGTTCGACCGGAAAGGTTTCTGCGGCGAATGGATTCAAGTGGATCATCTCTGCTCTCGGAGGCTATGGATATTGTATGCATGGGAATGGATTTAATACCAGCGAACATGTTTTGCATCTCGGTTGCGACTTTCTCAAACTTTGGTGTGTCAGTGCAGCACTCGATTAGCCTTCACGAACAAGGCAAACTCGCGGTCGTCGTGCGACAGCACTTCACTCGATCAGCCTTTCCGACATCCGGCCCCGAAATTTCCGTGAACGAACACCCCCACAGAGCGTAAGGCTTAGTAATCACGTGCCTCGAAGTACCGAATCAGTAGTGCAAGGTTGGTTTCACGACTCTATCACACGTTCGTCTTGATTGCGCGCATCTAGGTAAGAGAAAGTTCTGTATACCTGATACGGCGGTGACGTGTACGCTAATACCAGCCGGAGGGCGTAGGCACGCTTCCAGAGGCGAGGCTAAAGAAGATGAGCCAATGAAAGGCTCGTCAGGCTGAATCGGCTGAAGCAGCAAACGCTGGCATCGGTCTGGCGAACTGTGTTTTCTACCGTTACTGCATGACGATTCCTGCGGTTTATAAATTCAACTGTGATTCCCAGTCGTTGTCTTCAACATGCCACGCTCGATACAACCATTGACTAATCCATGGACTTCGCAAACACTTCCGAAATCGAACCATCCCGAACATGAACATCCACGACGTTTTCGAAATCTTCTTCATCATCTTTGCGATCCTGTTCATAATGTCCGAGTTGCGATTGGCGTACAGAGCACGGCAAGGTATGATCCAATCGTGTGATCGCGCGTATTTGTTGTCATGCACAGCCTCATGCTCACCCTCGCTTTCTAGTTTCGAAGAATCAACACAATGAAACACAGGTCGTATCGCTGCGTCATATCGCCAGAAAAAGCGAGAAAAAGTTTGAATTCAAGGAGGGATAAATCGAAAGATTCTAAACTTGGAGCGCAGGCGATGCGACATACGGATGGGATCGAGCGCAATGTCTTGGATCATTTTAATTGACTTGAGAGGGAGATTGGGGAGGTATGGAACCATCCAATTATAATGATAAATTCGTTGCCGGTGGAGTCTTTGTATCTCAAACCTAAGATCCATCGCTCATTTCTCACATTATGGAGGCTTTAGCTCATCTCAAGCTTGCTCGCTGGATTGCATACCCACTTGCATGCGGTCGTAGGTTTGACGGCAATCATCATGCGTAGGATGGCGGCAGTGAAAAGCTTCTCGATTCGCGCGTTGGGGCATCTCAAGATCACAAACCTTCGAGTGGTAGCTATAGTCGTCGCCTACGTCACTCGTAGTGCCGGGAACGTCCACTCTCTTTGCAATCCTTCCACCTGGTAACAAGGCTTCTGCTACAAATAAAAGAGGAACATGTCTGTAGGCAGATATTACAAGGGAGCCAACATCCGTAGTAGCGGTGACCTTTCCTTCTCCGGTGACATACAATGACTGGAGCGTGAACGCACCCGAATTTGCAACCATGCGTCAAAGAAATCGCAAGCCTTCCTGTCCATCCGCTGCATTCAACAGAACATGTAAAGGAAGGTGGAAATAACAAATGGGCGTCGCGATCTATGGAAACCTTCATCTCCACACGACAGCAGGCAATCCTTTGAGACAAATCTGGTTTGATTTGAAACTGAACGCAGTCTACCGAGTGAAGCATCGTTACTTCCCAGATTATTTATTGCTTGCCGAGGGAGGCGAAATGCAAGGCGATGCTGTTGCTATGTCCGTTTTGGTGACGAGGCATGACAAAGCCCACGAAGATTTCGGTCGGACTCGAGCCGATCTGCGCGCCGATTTGCTGAGAGAGATGCACCCCGCAAATCTGGAGTCGAAGACGTACCTCGTCTCCGATTGGACGTTACGACATTAACAACAGACAGCCAACACCAAGAATACCGGTCGCAACATCCGATCCACGAGTCCCTGCATGCGTGTCGATGTACAGAAAAACAGCCCGCCCCCGTTCTCTCTGACCGTTGCCCTGATACCCTTTCCCCCCTTCGCGACCATGGACGACTTTCTCTCGCAGCCTGCGAGCACACCTCCCCCGGGAGTCGTAGCGCAGCCTTTCCATCCACCGCACGGCAACTTGGCTGTTTACGCCGCACCGACGGTGGTTCTATCGTTGTCGACCCTGGTGGTCGCAGGATGCCTGTTCACCCGCTGGTATTTGTTGCGAATCTATGTCGTGGAGGGCTGTAGGGAATCACCCTGGCAACAATCTTGCAAACCTAACGCTGATGCTTCCAGTCCTGATACTTTTCGCGTGGGTACGCGCATATCGGATGTCGAGGATCGAACATCTTCGCTAATCGGTAATCTCTAGATATGCACGGTAGCCTGCACGATGTCGTTCTTCATGTGTTTACGCTACGGTTTCGGTGTACATGCATGGAACTTAAGCATCAGCATGGCTCTGAAATTGGCTCTGGTATGTACCGTTACAGTTGAATCGCCATGTGGTTAATATTTTAGTAGTGGTCATGCATCATTGACGTACTATACTGCACGATCGCAGCTCTAATCAAAGTCGCTATTCTAGTGCAGTTCGCCAGGATCTTTTCACCGAACCGCGGCATCAACCCGACAATTTTCTATGCTAGCCGGCTTTTAAGTCTGGTCATCGTTTTATTCTACGCTGCAGTTTCAGTTACCTTAATCGTGCTTCTAACGTCTCATAACTCAGTCTGGTTAAGTAAAAGTCGGGGTCACCTAGACGTAGCTTACGTGTCATCCTTTTTCAATATAGTATTCGACATATTGATAATGGTACTACCTTTACCATTCATTTTTAAACTACGAATGAAGACAAAGAAGAAACTCCAGGTTGCTAGCCTCTTCAGCATTGGATCACTGTAAGGGTAGCGGCTCGGCTCGCGTTCTCTAGAAATCGCTGCTAATGAATGCCTACCTAGTGCCGTAATCGCTACAGTCATACGTCTTTATTATGCTTACAAAATTCAGCATAGCGCCGACGACAGCCACACCGACGACAGCCATGACATTACAGGACTATTACTTGGTAGCGTATGCGAACTATTCAGTGGATTCTTGGTTTTTAGTCTGCCCGTCTACCCGACATTCTGGCTATTTATGAAGAAAGGAACTTCTAACTGGCCATTAATACGGTCTAGGTCTGCGCGGCAACATGTTACGAGAACAGAAAACCATACAACACTTGGGGCCGATGAAGCCGGTGAAAATGCGAGTTGCTGATGCACTTGACAGCCATTAGATGGTAATAGAAGGTCGATTGATTTTCCATAATCGTTTATCATGACATGAATGTTTGTGAATGAATCGCACGTAGTTTGAGTCACTGCTCAGCGTAGAGGAAGCTCAAGCGATTCACCGAACCGAACGCTGGATTCACCGACAGGGTAAGGGTTATTGTCCCTCACAGTTGATTGTGCCCACCCGGTTGGTTATCGAGATTGTATTGTCCAATAGTAATAGGTGCTCGCCTTAGTAGCATGTTGCTGCAAGAGCAGAAGCAAAACATATCGCCCGCAAGCCCGCGGGTCTAGTCTCTCCTTATACGGCGTTGCCCGCTTTACGTATGGAAGCCTAAGGCAGATTTCTGAATCTCCGATTGGCCATTCGAGGTTCAGCCTATCGGAGCAGATATAGCAGAAAATGAGCCGAGGGAAAAGTTCGCAATGTTCAGCCGCTAAATTGTCCTCTAGCCGGTCTCTCTCTTCGCTCTAATCTTTGTTCTCGTGGAGAACAATCATAACATAAACTTCGAATCAAGCCTCGCCGTTGAACGCCAATCCGATAAGGCACACATGGCTCGCCTCCACCCAACGTCAGATGCATCGCATCTCATTCCCCAGAGCGCATGAACGTGAACAGATGACGCTGTAGCGGACCGCAGATGATTCAAGCCGAGCGCACAAGCTTCCAGCGCAATATGACCTGTTCGAAGTATGACAATGATGATGGGTGATGAGGTCATGGAGTCGGCCGTTGCAAGAAAGGAATACAACGACTGTTACGCTAATAAATAGCGTTAGAGCATTGGACGGTACACTACCAACGAATCCAAGTCTAAATCAACGCCCACCATCGTCGTGGAGCAATGTGCAAGAGCAGAGAATGTCGCATCGATCAAAGCGATTGATCATAGTTCGTGATCAAGCGAGGTTCTGGCCTACAACTCAGAGCCCGTCGGCCACCCCAGCCTTATCCATCGGCAATCCATGACAGCCTTTGCACCAACCCGCAAATCCACGCATGATATCAGTGGATCGTCGCACCCGCAAATGTATAAAAGCTAGTAGCGGAGATATAACCGAGCCCCATGTGCGCGCGCACACAAACCCACTGCCGAAACTCCATCTCCGTGAGTAGGACGCATGGCTTGATCTCGGGAGGAGGAAGATACTCGGGGAGTGGTCTGTGTCGAGTCGCGTGCGTCGGATGAGACGGGAGACTGCGACTTGTTGCGGTGAACGCGGGTGGAGGTTGAGATCCGGACGAGAGTGAGGCTGCGTAAGGAGTTTGATGGGCGAGAGGTAGAGTTTAGGAGTGCTCGGTATGGAGTTGGAGGAGAATCGCGTGTAGGGGTGAGAATGTGGGGTCCGGCGTTGGTGGAGTGTCATTCTTTTCGGTAAGATAGAGAGCTGGCTCGAGAGTGATTCTACCAACAAAGAAATTAGAGCGCCAGTCCTGGAAGTAGATCCCCTTGTGGTGACGTGTCGAGTGGCAGCTATGTTCTGAGGAACATCCAATAGAGAACAAAGGCTGCGTGTGTGCCGTGCCGCAATGACGCAAATGATGGATGACTATCGTCCAGTAAGGTTTTCCGGACGGCTTGCCGGATGGAGGCAGAGTCTAGCCCAGAGCGCTGTCTGGAACTTCTGTATTCTAGAATTTCCGAGTCAGGCTTGGGCCCGGAGTAGAAAGACGGTTTCATCGGGTGCTCTGGAGACCTTATCGGACGCACAACTTGTCCAATTAAATGTTACGACCATCGCCGGGCGTGGGCAAGTCAAGGATCTTCGAGAAATGAAATCAAGAGATGTGCCCTGTTGAAGAGTGCAGCGTATCGACGCAAAACTCGTAATGTGATTGGTTTAAGTAAGCTTGGTCTCCACTTTCCTGTCTTGTCATGTACCCATGTTGGGGAACGTACAGTTGGCCGTCGGTGCCTTCCGTCAAACGCGGATTTGCCTCAGCAGTAGGCTCTTTTTATTCAATCGCTGAGCCTGCCAAAGTGCCAAAGTGCCAAAGTGAACAACATGTACACTTTGCTTTCTCTTCACCAGATCTCTTGAGATTCTCTGCTCATATCTTGTAATCCAGCCTATCCCTAAACATCCGATATGGAGTTGAACACCTCGTTTCAAATCGCCTTCGGCATCCTCGCCACACTACTGGCCATCTCAGGGCTGTGGCTTGCCTACAAGTACCGCAATCGTACGCACAGCCACCCCCACCTCCGCTGCGGACTCATAACCTCGAGGTTAGACCGGACCCCCGCGCCAAGCTGATATTCACCTCACAGGTTCGAACAATCATTCCGCCTCCACTGGTTCCCTACCGCTATACCACGCTTCTCATCATCATAGAAGAAGAGAAGCCGCCCGCGACAATGTTAACGTGATTCAACTCGTCTTTGGAAATCAGGGTCGGATGAACGGATGGAAACGATCATCTCGCGCGAGAGACTGACGTAGTCACTGGAATGCAAGACTCGAACTTCGACTTTGTTTGACAACATTATGGCGGAAAGGTGGCACGGCTGCGTCTTGTATGATCCGTCAAGATCCGATGAAGCAGCTCCGGAGATAGATAAATGCCTGGTCGGAGTACCTTCAACGGGATAAGCTTTGTTCTCCACGTCTCACAGGCTACTGGATCGATCGTAATTAGGGCAGATGCAACGAGGGTCTTTTATTTCGGGATTCTTCACATGGTTGAGATTTGTGAATGCGACTGTCTCGCGAAACTTCACGATTAATTGCGCGAGATTTCGATGTCGATGAGGAAAATGTCTTCAGTAACAAACGAATCTGAACGTCCTCGCAACCCAACCGATTAGAACCCTAGTGAAGCTCATCTCCCAAACCTTTCTCCATCACCATTTTTAACGCAGCGTCTCCATCCCTTCTCATTCAATCCACCCATTTTCTCCCCTTAGGCCCTCACATGAGTTCTTACGACGTCACCCCCGGAATTCCCAGATATCACGCCTCAAACCTGAACGAGGAACCCGACCGTAACCCGCATCCCGCAGAATCGAAGCTCCCACCCTCGATCGAGGCAAATCATACGCCAGCCACCCCGCATCGCCGCAGAATCATGCGAAAGCCACCTGACAGGGAACATCCTTTGAGCTCACGAGAGTCCAACCGCGGGATCCAGAAGCAGCCTAACCCATAAGCCCGAGGTGCACGCACGATAAAGCCTCAGACAGTTTCAGGAGCTGACGACCGGGACCTAAGGCATCGCGAGGCGCGTGGATCGGCCCGAACTTCGAAAAGCCGCAAAAGTTCAAGTTGCCGCAAGATTTCAAGGTGCCGCAAGGCTGAGGCGAGCCTGCGCGCAGGAACTCCAGGGAAGTGGGCAACCTGATCTTCAATCAGCAGTGCGGGGTACCCTCTACCTTTTTCGCTCACGGCTCGTGGGGGCAAACCAACGAACGCACGTCTGAGGTTTCTCGATGCAGCCGGACGTAGGAGCCGCATCCGAGGCTTGAGATTCTCGGCAGACGTTCATCGAGGGACGATGGATGGTGAGATCGTTTGGGCTTGTGGCGTTGGACGAAATCTGGGGAAGCCGGTATAAGCTTGCTTGCTGCTGGTGACAGCCTTCCGGGGGATGGAAGTTGTCACGGGTGTGAGGCTTGACTGGAGGGGTGGCTTTGATGGCGTTGGATGATATTTGATCTGTTTATGCTTCGAACTCTGGATGCAGAGTTTGGGAGTGTGCGCATCCACATTGAGATGTGAACAGATGTACATCCTAGCTGTTTTTTTCCGGCTCTTGGACAGAGACAGTATGCTGTTCTATACTTTGGTCATGGTACGATAAAGCTTGATTGGTAATCTCAATCCTTGCATATCTATCGAAATCCTCATCGACACGTACATTCAACCCTACAATTCTCCCTCAATACATGGTCCAATTCCCCACCCCAAAAACCTCATCCAACGATCTCTTCCCCCCTCCACCCTGAACATTGTTGCTCGTGATCGCCAACCCCGCCCCGAAGGACATCTTCTGACAGGTCTGATCGTCCCCGCAACCCCCTCCGGTCCCCGAGCCCGCATCGCAGCCGCTCTTCGACCCGATGAACGCGACGACGTACGCGCGGTTGTCGAGGTTGCAAGGCTCCCCTTTCACGACGAACTGGTAGGAGTTGACGGGCCGTGGAAAGGCGACGCACTTGTTCCCGATGTCGGTGTAGCGGGCGCCGGCGACGAAGTCGGAGCAGGCCGTGTCAGCGTAGAGGTTTACCTGCCACTGTCCGCCGGAGCTCTTGGGGAGCGGCGTCGCGATGAGCGGCGAGGAGGCGGTGGGTTTGGCCGTCGTCGTTATCGTGGCTTTGGTCGTCGTCGAGGCCATGGACGCGGAGCGCGCGCGAGACGAGTCCGAGTTGGTCTTGACTGCGAGGACTGATCTGACATAGGCATCCGAGGTGGGGTTCAACAGGTCAACCGTCCACGTGGCGAAGCCATATACCACACCAGTGCCGCTGATGGTGGTCGTCTTGGTCGTTCCCTTGACGCCACAACCGGTAGTGGTGAAGCAGTTGGTCGTCGTCGTCGGTGTCGCGCGCGAGTTGTATGTGACTGTACAAGTCGTGGCCACAGATGTACCGGCGGAACATGAGGGGTTGGGGTTCGACTGGGGCTGGAGGACGAAACGTCAGCTTGAAGAGCATTCCACCTGTTCATTTCCTACACTTACCGCGGCCGGATCACCTCCCGGGCTGGTGTCGTACGTCAAGCAATTCGGCCCAACGCATCCGCCGTTCACGCAGTCGGCACCTGTGCAAGTGATCTTTGAACAAGATGGTCCCGAGCAGATGCCGGTTCCACCTCCACCCCCTCCGCTGCAGCTGATACCGGCACATCCGACCGAAATGCAATTGATGCCGTGACAGTGAGAGTCCCCACCTGAATTCGACCCGTGAGTCTTCCCATCGCTGCCACAACCGGACCCGATGCAGCCGTTGGTCTCGCAACCAGCTCCCTTGCATACCCCGTTTACGCAGTTTGATCCGATGCAGCCGAATGAGATGCATTCTGTTCCCGTGCAAGCGCCGTTGTAGCAGCCGTTGCCCGAACAGCCAAAACAAACGCAAAGAGGGCCGGTGCATGCTCCATTATAACAGTCCGGGCCAGTGCATTTTGCGTTGCAGGTCGGCCAGTACAATGAGCCTGGTGTTGAGGTTGTCGTGGTAGACGATGGAGGGATGACGGATGTCGAGCCACCCACCACGGTAGTGGTTCCGCTCACAACTGCAATGATCAAAGTTAGCACGCCCATCGTCAATCGCCAGAGTAACACTTACCCGTCGTAGTGCCGCCAATCACTGTCGTCGACCCAGACCCTCCACCGTTACTACCCAGTCCTCCGACCGGCGTCGTGGCTGGTCCTGGGTAACCCGTATTCGTTGCTGCCGGTGCTGGCCCACCGCCGTAGAATTCTGGACACCATGGTGATGGAGCTGGGCATGCGGGTGGTGGTGAAGGGTTGTCTGCTGGAGCTGCTATCTGCGTGCAGCGTGCTTTGGTTGGGGAGGTATCATCTCCGTTGTACGAGCTGATGCAGTATTCGTAGTTCCACACTCCCGGATAATAAATGACCGCATCCAGGCAGGTCATGTCCAGGAGCGTGGGCTGGTAAGTTGTGTTCCCCTCATACACGTTGCGCGACCAGAGGACGTAGCCTGCAGATCCGCTCACAGCGGAGAAGGTGAATTGACTGGTCCCATTATTCCTGTTTACAATGTTCAAACTGGCTGGCGTGGCCACGCCTGCACCACGTACTCCCGTACGGACATAACGACCAAAGTTCGGGAAGCCCAACCCGTTTGCGTTCCAGGATGCTGGGGCAATGAGCAGTCTATCACCGGTGGGAAAACCCGACAAGGTGTAGGTAGCACCGGCACCTTGCGGCTTGAATGGTGTACCAGCAACGAAAGCGCAGTGAGCATCGAGATCCCACCAGATGACCTGGTATATTATGATGGAATCGATGTTGGGACCGGTCGCGGGATCCATGATGACGAGAGCACCATCGTTTGTGGGATACGTTTTGATGTTGTTGGGTGGGCCGGCCAGCTTGGGAGTCGCAGTGGCATACTGCCACGGAGACCATGCACTCTTCAAGTAATCAAACTTCCCGGAACTCGCCCGAACACGGAATCCGTACTTGGCTCCGTCAAACGGCCAGGTGGTATCCCACCTAGCGCCGACAACTTGTCCGGCAGATACGGCCCCATCGTTGATCGTGGTTTCAATGTCGTAACTGTAGGCACCGAAGACTGCGACAAAAGGTCAGCTCCGCAGAATCTGTGTTGAAAACTTGGAGATGATGACTCACTCGGCGTCCAGGTAGCCGTCACACCTCTACCGCTGGACACGACGGATAGACCTTGGATAGAACCCATGTCACGCTGCGGTATCGGGTTGGGCATAGCAAGAGGTCCTTTTCCAAGCTTGAAGTTGTTGTAGAGCGTTTTTGAAAAGGCAACAGCGATCTCAAATTCGCCCTGAGCATCGGGATGGAGACCATCGTACCCAGCGGGGCAGGAAATGGCGTTGCAACTGTAGTGGCCACGCACATCCGCCAGATAGACGGGCGATTGCGGAGTATTCCACACCTGCTGGATCGTAGGCGCCAGCTTTGAGTTGAATTCATTGATCTTGTCGACGATGATTTGCTGCCCGAACCAGGTAGGTTGTGGCTAATCGATGTCAGCTTCCGGCTCAAACCTGTCCACAGAAGTGAGCTGGATACGTACAGCATTCCCCATGGCGATTTTGACGTTGGGTGCCGCTGCACGGACATTGCGCAAGAATTCGTCCATCCTACGAATGACATCCTCAGCAGTCACCGCCGTGCCGGTCCACGCCAGGTCGTTGTAACCGAGCAACATGATGATCAGGTCAGGTTGTGCATTCTTGACGACATCCCCGATCAGACCGATGTCGTACCCGATCGTTCGACCCCAGATGGAGAAGTGAGCGAGTTTGTCATCCATACTTGCGGCGTGACCGAAGCCGTCAGTTTTGGCATACTTGCCGTTGATGTTGAGTGCTCCAAAGTTAGGATCCGCAGCTGAACCAGCCGGTGAAGGTACGGGAGGCGGCGCTACAATTTGTTAGCGATCGCTGTTGCTTTACATCGTAGCGTGATGCTCACCAGCTACGACACCTGCTTGCGGACCGGCATATGGACCGACGAATTGCATAGCGACTCCATTATCACGGAACCATTCCCAGATTCTCCAGCGCCAGGTCCAGTCGCCTTCTGCTCCCTGCGTGATCGAGTCGCCGATGGCCAGGACCCTCAACGTACCGGCTCGAGCTTTCACTTTCGTATCCGCAGGAGTCGAAGAGTAATTCTGGGCAATGTAGTCGACCTCGAGGCTGTGCACATCCGCTGGCGTGACAGGCAATTGGGTGTCGTTTTGGTAGACGATAGAGGTACCGTCCAGGATGTTCAAGAATTTGGCGATTGGATTGTCCACGGGGAGCGATGATGGCAATGGGATAACTGTTGGGAGTCCGATTGGTTGTCCCGGGAAGAGAGGAGCAGTCGGAGTGGCTGCAACGGGGAGAGCGAGTGTTAGAGCATTGATTGATAATACGGTCGTATCAGGCCCTCCAGGACCGATGACTATTCCATCGGCGGGTACTCCTGTTGCAGCAGGTTGGGAAATGGCTGTGCTGGCTGCGGAGTCAGGCGAAGTAATGGCAGCGGCATCAGCGGAATTGTAAAGAGCAGACAGCGCCTGTGCTGCCAGACAGAGGCGCCACCTGGTGACAAACATTCTTCTCCAAGTGAGCAAGGCAGACTCGGTTCGTGAGTGAGCTGGTGAAGAGGTAGAGTTGTGACTGTAGATTGAGGGAAGTCATGCTGATATAGCATGAGGCCGAAGACACTGCAGGGACAAGATTGATCATCCGAGCATGACTGAAATGATGTGTAAGGTCTCTTCGCAGTCTCTGTAATTGATCTCAGGTTCGTTTCAGACTCGGTCGACATTCGTGGCGTTGTGGTGGAGGCATTTGAAGACCGGATTCGTTCATATGAGCACCATATGAGTTACCATCATGGCCATATCTGATATTTCGTGGCTGAGAATATGCCGCGATGTCACCTCGAATATAAATGCCAAGGGAGTTTGGCAAGATTGGTGGAAGTTCTCCAAAAGCCCGTTCCGTAGGCATGATCTGGATCGAATGTTAAACCGGTCGTTTCTGGGCTTTCGCTAGACCGACTTCTGAAGCTCTGCTTGGCATTCTCTGTAGCGCTGACAGATCGTGGGCATTCCGAAACATAGAGAAGATGGATGAATCGATCGTACGGCCGATAGAACCAGCTCTATTTTCGCCCGAGGCTGCCTTAGATACTTCCCGCGAAGTGAGAATCACTCCGGTTCTTGAGACTTTCGAGGGCACCATTGTCAGAGGATGTGTCGATGATGAAATGTTGGTTCCCAATGCCGGATGCCTACACGTAAACCGGGATAAATATCCCCAAGTGAAGAAGAAGAGGAGAAGCTTGTACAATGTAGAACCCGGTTAGAGCTTCTCTATTCGTTACCACAATCGGTCCGATCTGCGTTGATCTGAAACAGAGGCTCAAAACAGAAGTTGATGCGAGAGATTGAGAAGGTCGAAGCTGATGTAAGGCAATTTCCTCAGCAGAACCGCACCAGCCACATGGCGCTATAAGCCCTAAGTGGAGCCTTCTTCGTTTCGCCACGTGCTTCGGTGAGAGAATTCTACGCGAAGTCTAGCCCGAGAAGGTAAAAGCCTTCGTATTGGCTGCTCGATGTCGACAATGTCCTCCGCGGTGAATCGCTTCGAAGCAGTTGATCAGCAGCTGACAGGTCCGTAGTCTGGGGAACTAGAGTCAAGCCACAAAGCTATCGTCGAATATCTAGTCGACCAATGCCTGCACAACCCGTTTACTCCACTGAACCGTATGTCATAAGATGATTATTCATTCACAGAAAGAAGAATTGCGTTCAGATCAATGTCGACTGCCAAGACGGTCGAGATGTTCACTGCGGACATGGCAAATAGCCATCTCTTGGAAATAACACCATCGAAAAGCCTCGTGGTCGGGAACAAGCACACTATCGAAACTCACAGCGTTACTCTCCCCGATGGGTGGGCAGATACAAGTGCCATCCACCACATCGATGGCCTTCTATATATGATGCTTGCGGAATGTCGAATCATTCGGTCGTTTCACAGATCCATCTTTCTCCATACAGCACCACCCAACGTCTCCAATGGATCACCGCCTTCGATCCTGGAGGGGAACCATTGCCTTACTGATCGCCAGCACCACCACCGCCGCTTTCGATGTCTCGACGATTCTAACCGTTGATCCGAGTTGCAACTCTCAGATAAATGCGATCAACACTGCTTGGGGCGAAGCCCAAACTCTCGCCATGAAAGCCAGTGCAGCGGCGCGAACGGTCAGGGATGCAGGCAAGTTCAACGACGAAAACAACGATCCAATCGCACTCATGCTCAATGCCCACAACGTATTTGGCATCTCCAACTACATTGAATCGTCGACGACTTCGTCGACCGGTCTATCGACCTACGATAAACAGGTCATGGACACAATTGATCGTACGTTCGGCAGAATTCCATGACTCGCTCGTCTCGCTCTAACTCCATAGTCAGCGTCTTTCAAAGTTTCCGAGCAGCTTCTCAAGGGCCAGTTAGCCACGGCCATAGATTCGTTCCAGTTAGCGAAAGCGAATACCTACCTCGTGTGTGCCACGGGCTCCGACGCGACTGCTCCGTGGAAACAGACGACCAAGGCCAAGCACATTGATCCGAAGCGCGGCGACGACGAAAGCACCTTGGATGCTTGTAAGTCCATTCTTTTATCGCCCGCACACTTCTCGGCGTTGACTCGAACTTCGCAGTTGGATACCCTTACATGTACGTAATCCCGACGCCAGACGAGGGGTACTACTGGACCATCAGAAACAACAAAGACGGCGTCCAACGGAGAGTTGCAGGAGCTGGCAAAATGGGGCCATTCTGCGCCAAAGATGTCGAGGCCGTGACCGTCTACGCCGATCAGGTGGAGGACAGTGGTTACACGAACCCCGTGCTGATCATTACACTTTGCTCGGACTTTTTCGGGAGCGGCATCAAGCCGAGTCTTCCCTCCTCGGCGGGTACCGGTGAGGTGTCCATCGGCTCGCTCTGGAGCCGAGCCTCGGTGCTCGTCCACGAGTCGTTCCATTTCCCCCCATTCTACTGTAAGGTCATACCAACAATGTGTTGAAGCCTTCCCCCACCACTGACTTGGCATGCGACAGTCGAGGACACAAAATACTATGCCGCAACGGACACCCAGTTCAACAGCCCCAAGGATCCATATGGCATCGAAGCGATAGCCGCATTGGCGCTGGATCAACAGAAGTTCATCACAAGACTGGAGAGGAAAAGATCCGACAATACAATCGAGTACTATCCCGGGCCAGCACCTACGACCTACAGTCTCCCGGATGCTTTTGCGTTTTTCGCGACCATGTGTTACTACCCGAAACAACGTTGGCTCCTGAAGGACCCGTGAGGTATCACTGTCAATCCGCCAACAAGGGAGGTATCCAGCGCGAGATCAACCTGACGGGCATTTGGAAGGATGATGGCATTACCGTCGTTTCGGAACGTCTGGGCTTACTTTGTCGAGACTTTTGGGACTTGACTCGCACTAAGGTAGATTGAATGATTACGTGGGCAGATACAACCCTGATCAATTCCCATATTCTGGTAGTTACATCATGAAGTGAAACACTTTTCCGACTTTACTACCATCTATAAGCCTGAACTCACTGTCCCCGCTCCGCAGGGTCAGAATCGCCCTTGCACACTGCCAACAGCAATCGTGCCAAACCTTATTTTGACATTACTCTCTCCCACCAATGATGCTCCCACCAACGATACCTGAGCAGCCCTTATCAAAAACCGAATTGCAATCGTTCGGGCCGTCGCAGAATAGTATCCACACTCCGAAGCGTGATAACAAAGTGCCTCAAACCTGGTCTTAGGTCAAAGATCTCCGCGAAGTGCTTCACCACGACACGCAAGATGGAACTGTTCACGAACTCGCGCCGGAATAAACCCGTCGAAAGATTTCGCATTTGCGTACCCATCCTCAGGAAAGTCTGAACATCAGACCCACAGGGCGAAACCTTCCACACCCCAGAAATCTCCGTCCCCGCCACTCCTCGGCCTCCCCCTAACCTTCCCATTCCCACTTACCCGGAGCAAGTCTCCCGAGCCCGTGCGCAATCCGCGACACATCCACGCCCGCGTGTGAAATCATGACCGCCCCGTCGCCACGTCGAGAGACTCGAGAACCCAGCAGGAGCAGGAGAACTCGGTGGAACTCTCTCGCTCGATATGCAGGTTTCATCGCGATGGGATGATCGGGCGACGGGATGTATGAGTGAGGCTCGAGCGGAGATCGGTCCGGATGGAGGACTCGGGTGCGCGGTGACGCGAGCGTAAGTCTCCATCGATGCTCGGGGGATATCCGTAGGTCAGGTCGACGTGTGATTCTGCGTGCTGATACCATCCTTCGCGTACCCCCTGACGGCGGGGATGGGGTGGGAGGAAGAACACAGTTGGACGGTTGGGGGCGCGTCGTCATCTTTGCGGTGATGGTGGAGAAGAGTATGCGCTGTTTTCAGGTATGCTGTAAGGTTGTTAGGGAAGGTTAGAGTGCAATTCAGGAGGTGGTCCAGATGTATAGATAAAGATTGCAGGTGGCGGTGTCCTGTAGCCTCACAGCCACGATTTGTGGGGTTCAACTTCATCGGTACTCGGACTGCATAAACAGCCGATGGGTGGGGGTTGTACGTACTGTCGCATAAATTCTGTCTGGAAGACGCTTCCCCGCGCAATCGAGCGATGAAATTTTCGACAGATGCACAGAAATGACATTTTCACCACTCGTCGGCCATATTAGAAAGACGTTTGTATCGCTCACGATGGGCTCTCAGGTCGTTTGAATTTAAAATATTCTCGATTGCATCACGAAAAGCTGGTGCGTTGTTGGCAGAGCTGGGAAGAGAGCTGAAAGTCGAGTCTGGGCCGGTCGTCCCGGCACCTGTCCAAAACGGTGTACTGCATGTCGCACAGTCAAATGCTGCCAGTTTGCTAGCAGGTCTCGATCGCGACGGCGAACGCGCAGCGGAAATCATCTTCCACACAATGCACGGTTGCTGCGGCATGATCTCATACGGATTGTTCTCTCCGTGATCGTTAGGCAGTCGTGTTATAGGTATCTGGATGGCATTGTTTGACTTCAGAAACATGAGAAAGGGCTGACGATTGTCCAATGACCGTGATATTGGTGATCAGATGAGTGGTTCTGGAGTTAATAAGCATCCGATCGTCTCCAGTTGGCCTGAGGCGATGGGTTGTCCCGAACAATATCACCTAGCTTCCTGCTGATATGGGGCATAGCCTGACGGATGTATGACTTACTATGTGAGTCTTGCTCTTGCCGGTATGGTGGGACATTAATCGGTCGATCATCTGCCACGGAATGCCAGGTACATTTATTGATCGTATGAACGGGCCTGCAGGTTTGTCGATCTCTGGCCGTCCTGCTGCGAATCCTTGCTTCCGTCGTACGTTTGCCTCGAAGCTTAAACACCAGCCACAAGATATAGCTCCCCTTACCGGCGGAATTTGAACCAATAGCCAGCCTTCTCAATTGCCTTTTCCCAGCTTCTTCGGTCATTCAAGCGAGGGAAAGCCTGATGACGTTATCGCGACACAGAAGTGTGGCTCATGAATGCGGCACCGTGTTTCGCGCATCTGGCGCTAACGCATACAGACATTGCACCGGCAGGTTTCATCTCACCAACTAGGGCAATTGATTTTTAATAAATGTCGAGATCCTGCTCCAGACAGACATGCCATTCTACCCTTCCAACAGTCATTATATATAAAAATGGACATCTCCGAACTCATATTCGGCATAATTGCTTCTGCACTCGGTGTAATAGGGATATGGATCGCCTACCGATATCGGAATCGCAACGGTATACCCTTTGGAGTCTAAGAAACGTGACGATCACGTGACTGTGGGCGCAACGCTGATCGAACGCAGAAACAGATGTTTCGCTCCCCTTGCATGTTCCGCAAGTCCGACACTCACCCACACAACCAGGAACCTACAGCGCACGAAACATCAACGTGTTCAACTATTTCGACTCAAACCATGCGATACGCAACGAGCACCATCATCGTTCGCAATGAAACAGCCTGACCGGCGTACGCGGGGAGTCCGACGCTGCCAAGGCTTTCGACGGGATGATGTGACGGCTCGGACCGCGCCGCCCGCGGCTAGACCACCCGAAACTACCCCACCAACGACCTGTTCGAAAGGCTGAGCGAGTGCTGCATATAACACAATGATGGCAAGTTTTGCATCGGAATGGTCTTTCACATTGGGGATTACGGGGTATCCGGATGGCAGGGGTCAGATTGCGGCGACAGTGAATATGCGGGGTGAGGTGGATGCGTCCGACGAGAGTTCTGCGACAAGCGAAGCGGCCATGATTCCGACTTCCCTTTTGGTAGAGCACTTTCCATATATAAAGGCCACGCTCGATATGAAATCATGTACGATATCTTAATGATATGCTATGATGATGAGGAAAGTTGGACGACACCGTGCACGCGAGACGTCAGCCTATACGTGCAAAGTGCGAGAACCTTTGCCAGGGGATTTCAGACGATCATTCAGCTTATTATTCCAGGGTTAGACCTGCGCATACGTAATTCCTTCCCCCTTTCCCTTCCGAGTGCTGCGGAAGCTTTCGGCTCCTCCCGGGGGAACTCACCGTGGCCTCTTTAGGGTGCAGGACTTTGCATCCAATGGGACTTCGTAATCGTGTTGGCTGGGTGCCAGTAACCTGACTTGCAAGGAGTTGAAATAGAGTAACCTTCTACGACATTTCTTCAATTCTCTTCGTCGCAAATTAGACTATTCAATTCATGCGATGGATCAAGACAATATTTCCAACATCGTTTTCGGTATACTTGCTACGTTTATCGGCATGCTCGGCCTTTGGATCGCATATCGGTACCGCAATCGCAACAGTGAGCAAATGTCGCTGTTGTCGCTTATTCAGCAGTCTCTGACCTGGTCGTAGAATTTCACAAGCGGTCGAATTCTTCGCCTCTAATCCCGCTTCACGCACACAACGTTCATCTATCTCCGTCTCATGGAATTCCTAATGCAAGCCACGTTAGCATATCTTTCAACTTATTCGGTGGGCATGATCCTGCCCACGATCATTGCCGTTGATTGGAACAACGACTGCCGAGATATAGCTTCAGGTGGGGTTTAGGCGACAGGACAGCATCGTCTGCTGAATATTAGGTTTTGTGTCCTTTTGTGAACTACTTAGGAGCAACGATAATGATTTACGATTAAGCGGGCAAAGGAATGTTATAAGTTGATTAGAAGGGTGAGCGGGTTGATATGCTCCGAGGAGAAGGTGGAAGTATAACGCGGCTCCAGATTTCCACTGTATATTTGAGACCATCTGCATATTACTTATACTACATACGCATATTATCGCGTACAGTTCATCGTGCCCACCCTGTTAGCATTAGTGTTAGCAACAAGCCAATTTGCTACAAAATACTACAAGGTATATAATAAAGACCTACGGAGGGATACGGTAACGGCAATACCCGGTCTTCAGACGAGATATATACTAGTCGTGCATCTACTATACTCTAGGCGTATATTTTAGACTAGCTGTATATATACAAGTACACTACGCATTGTTGAGTATGGATTGAGTATAGTGTGGTCTGGCGGGGTATTTTCTATATTAGCTACGCACGTTGGAGACCCGCTGTTACTAAGCCTTAGGGTTAATCGTAGATCTTTGCTAACACAGGTGCTGACAGGGTGGGCATGATGATCTGTACGCGTACTACGTGCGTACAATCCGGTTTTCTCGGGACCTCTTAATTTACCGTGCTGGGATCTCATACAAATTACAAATACCAGTGCTTTATACTAGAGTACATAACTACTGAACCTCGAGATTTGCGGAAGATCTCAAATCAAATACAACGAGTCATAACGCACAATAGGTCCAGGACAGCATTATCATAAGCTTGTGCAAACGACAACTTTGTACATACTCACGAGTCGTAATGGCTACCAGCGTGGTATGTTGTTGAGAGATCTTGCACGATATTAGGTCCGCCGTCGAGCGTACAAACACACTATTATGAATTAAAAGGTGGAACTGTAATGGAAGAATCACCCGGGAAGCGATACACTCGAGCTTGTCAAATATCATGGTGTTCTCTCGACGATATTATAGATCTCATAGCAGAGTTAGAGCTTTGAGTCCACTCGTTCGTATTTCGCATCGTTAAGAGTAGATGCCTACAGTATCTTGCATGAAATATAGCGTCGACGAAAAACCAAACTTACGGGATGCGACATTCGAACTTGTGAACTCTATCGTTATGGCGACCTCTAAATAAAGAAAAACAAACAACAGGGTTACCGTGAATGATTTTGCTGGTTCAAAGCGGAATCAATGCCGACAATGCTCTAGTCGTTCGATAAATCGTAACTGGGCGCACCTGCAGGTTAGGTATCACGTGTCGATCATGATCAAAAGGATCCCGCATTCTCATTGAAACGTAAGTAGACCACACCTATCACAGCTTATCATGGAACACACGTCAAGTGCAGTAAGCTTGAGCCAGAATCTCCTTAGATAGGCAGAACGTTATCCACTAGTAATCTGGAGGATCATGTGTTGTCGGCTGCGATTGCCTAAGATCATGGATCGGTAAGAGTTTTCATAACCGTAACGTTCGCGTTTTTCTATTCTAGGTTTCACCCTATGAGAGACTCAATCGTCCGAGTAAGCCCCCGAATACACCAATCAACAGCCAAGCGCACCCTTTCACTTCTCATTCCACAATTCCAAAACTTCTTCTTCTAGAAAATCCCACAGCAAGGGTTCTTTGGCCTTCCATCCGAAGACCTTGGTCGCCCGATCCGGCACCGACCGCGCGTTCGCGGCGAAGAGATACAATCCCACATTCGTCCGCCCAAACATATCAGCCATACCAGCAACGGTCTCAAGCGGGAGAGCTCGCGGCTCAGAACTCTCGATGAGTTTATGCTTATAAAGAATCTCCGCCACGTGAATCGCAATCGCACGCTGCGAATGCATCTGAGTGGCGGCGAAGTAATAGCCCTACCAAGACCCGTCAGCTCCCTTCATCTCCCAACGTTCAAGCTCATGTAATCCCAGTGCAGACAGCGAAGCAAGAAAACGAGGGAAATCCAATCTCACCTCCAACCCC
>JAOSBP010068688.1:0-24488 GCA_027563825.1 Erythroxylum mucronatum | reverse complement strand
CACATTTTATACCTAAAGAAGGGCATGCATATGAATGTATAACATCTCCTGATGATACTATAAATCTTATGTGTGTATCCTCTGGTACAATTACTCTATTATCTACCTCTAGCATTCTTAATTTACCTTCTTCTAGATCTGATTCTGGTACTAAATAAGAATCATATACTATTTCATCCTCATTCTGTAATGAAAAATCAGGATACTCATAACTTCAGTATCATTGATGTCCCTCTGTAAATAAAGTTAATGAAGGATCTGTGACTTCATCCATTAAGTATAATAGTTTAAAAGAGGGAAATGCGATTAATATTAGAATTATTGCTGGACTAATAGTTCAAATTAATTCTATTAAGGTTCCATGATTAACATACTTATTACTGATTTTGTTCTGTACATAGTTTCTAATTATAGAAACTAATACTCAAAATACAGCAAATAATATAATAAAAAGATAATACATTATATTATCATGTAATTCAATTAACCCTTCCATTTGTGGAGTAGCAGTGTCTTGAAAATATAGACCTCAAGGTCTAGGAGCATCACATTTAAAAGAAAAGAAATTAGTAATATATTTCACTTAAAGATAAAACTTATAAGCAATAAGAAATATAAATTTTACTTTTTTTGTTATTAATTTTAAATAACAGTATTCTTACTTAGGAGTTGAACCTAAATCTAAATATTAGAAGTATTCTGCTCTACCATTAAGCTAGTAAGATTTACAACCTAAAAAATATTATTTATTACCTGATAAGTATACAATTTAGTATTTAATAAAATTAGTACTTTTTACTTTAACAGTAAAAGCCTATACTATTAAAGTAAATTCGTAATATTGTATTACGTATATTTAAGAGTATCCTAAAGTAAACTTCATGCCTATATGCATTCAGCACTTATTTTTAACTAACATAACTTTCTTGCCATGCATTTTTATAAAAAACAACAAATAAATCATAGGTTAGCATACCCAACTCCTTTCGTACGAAGGTGCTACCTTTATTTTACTCTAATTTCTCCTAGAAGATAGAAACCATACTGTCTCACGACGTATTTAACCCAGCTCATGTAGCTCTTTAATCGACGAACAGTCGAACCCTTCATGGCTTCTACATTCATGTGGATGAGCTAAGCCGACATCGAGGTGCCAAACTGCGCACTCAATTTGTACTCTCTGGCGCAATTAGCCTGTTATCCCTAGCGTAGCTTTTTCAATAATCCAAGACCTTTCCTTTATGCATCTTGTGATCTTATGCCCCGCTTACGCGACTGATAGACATGTAAGTCAAACAGTAAAGCAAGATTAAGCCATTAAACTTTAAAATTTACATTAAATATCATTTTAAAAATCCATCTTCGCAAAACGTTAAATGGAATAATTTAAAACAACTTAAAATATTATTAGGCACGGGCCTCACGTAGTGTGGCCTTAGCGTTTAATTAATATTTGATTAAAATCTATTCCCCATATAGTTAAAATCTTACTTTAAAAAAAAATGTATCTAATTTAAATAAATAATGTAAGTGGATAGATTTAATAATAAACTATAACAAACTACAATAAAATATGTCGATTTAAACGCAAAAACGTTTAAACCATAACGTAAATAGTTAGTATAAACTAACTAATCTACAAAAATTAATTTTGGATATACCCAGGTACTTTTTGTGGGATCTGTGCCCCGCATAAACTGTCCACTAGCAAATGTCTCTATAATATCTTTAGTCTGAAGATAGAATTTACTTTTATGTCTTCATAGAAGACAGATATTTACTTTAAGATAAGTGAAAGTATTACACATAGGAATGATATCAAACCTATGCCTATCTATCCCATCAAAATATAATTTTGATCGTAATACTTACGTTTAATATGATAAACTAAATAAAGGTGTTTCAATATTATCTAATAGATTACCTTTTACACTACAATCCGTTATATCATACTCAATAATTAGCAACAGTAAAGCTGCATAGGGTCTTCTCGTCTAACTAGAAGAAAACTGTATCTGCACAGTTATTCCAATTTCACTGAGACAATCATCGAGACAGCTGTTGTATCGTTACATCATTCATGCAAGACCGCATTTAACGGCCAGGGTATTCCGCTACCTTAGGACCCTCATCGTTAAGGCCGCCATTGATTGGGGGTTCCTTCACAACCTAACCTGTTAAGATTAAGAAAATTCGTTAACCAGCCAACATCGGGCAGAGATCACACTCAATACTTTGATTTGTCATCTTATGCAAAGTGCTTTGTTTTAATTAAACAGTCGTACAACATCATTCTATGTCTCCTTTTATTAGAATTCTCTTCTTTAACGGCACACCTTATTCCGAAGTTACGGTGTCAATTTGCCGAGTTCCTTAATGATTGTTATCTCAAACGCCTTTGTATTCTCTACTTGCTTACTTGTGTTAGTTTCTAGGTACGGTTTATATATACTTTTTTCCTGAACATATGTTTCTATTGTTATTAATTATATAACCCGTAAAAAAAGGTTAATTCCAAAGAAAATTAACCTTAAAGTTAATATAAAGGCCTTGGCCCGTAAAATAATTCTACATATGTTTAATTCTTTGGCGTATATACCCATCGTTTAATCCTTTAGGGCAGATCAATAAACTTAGGGGCCGTTATAAATTAAAATACCATAAGCTTAAGGCGAGGGGATTTCCCTTTTTCGTTACTCATGTCAGCATTGTTTCTTGGGATTGTCTTATGTTAATATAAAAAAAATTAACTTTGTAGTTTATAGTTTGCTATAAACATATTAATTTATTTAAAACAAAATACTTAAAAAAAATAAATTAAGTTTCAGAAATACCCAATATTCCGCTACCCCTTAAATAAATTAATATATAAGGACAAGGTTTCGGTATATTATTTAGATCCGTTGAATTTTCGGTGCTTTTTACTAGACTTGAATAAATATCAAGATTAACCAGTGCTCTGTTACGAGGTCTTTAAAAAATGGCTGCTTCTAAGCCTATTTCCTGATTGTATTCGAGAAAAACTTCCTTATTTTCACTTAATAATAATTTTGGAACCTTTAACTCTTGTTCTGGGCTGTTTCCCTTTAGACATACAACCTTATCGTACTATGTCCGACAGTTTAATATTCATCATTGCCCTTCCGAGAGCGAATCCTCACTGATAAAATCTTCACGATTCCCCAATGTATACAAAAATTATAATTATTATAATTTGTCTGAGATCACAATTCTGTACCTGCAATGATGTTAATTAAATTACCTACTTATATAGGTTTCGCGGAAAACCAGCTATCCTAGTCAGATTTGTCTTTCACTTACTTACCACAATTCTTCAGATATCTTTACAACGATAACCTGTTCGGGCTTTTATAACCCTGACCATGGTAAGATCACTAGGCTTCGGGTCTAATATTAGACACTTATTCATTATTTAATAATTGGTTTATCTGGGATTATTATATCTTGCATCTAATATTAACTTGCTGACCCATTATGCAAAAGGTACGCTCTAACTTTTTTTTTATTTTGTTATATGAGCTGCTTATAAAACTACTATTTCAAAACTTCCCTCACGGTACTATTCGCTATCGCTTAACGTATCATATTTAGCTTTAGAGAAAGGTTTCCCTATATTCAAACAGAGTTTATCCATTTTACTTTAAAAGCTGATTAGACAGTTATCCCTCAGTATTCTAAATTTACAATGATATATTTGTCATTATAATATCTCATTTGATTTTTATTCCTGAAGCTAATAAGATATTTCAATTCACTTCGTTTATTTATTGGGTTTCCCCTAGGAGTAAAATTAACAGTTGCGCTATCCATTATTTCAGGAGCTTTTCATTGGGAACCTACCTTTAATATTCTCCTTGATACGCAGCTATTTATCCGTAATAGTTTCTTTATATACTTAACATCTAAAAAGATGAAATATTATGTACATATCTAATATATTACTAATGTGAGCATATATTTATAGGTTTTTTGTTTGTGACATAAAACGCTATATTTTATAGAAGTATGGAGGAATTGAACCCCTTTAGGTTAGATCTGCAATCTACCTGTTAACCTTTAACCACATACTATTTTATTGTTTAAATTATAAGATGTTTATATTTTTTTATGAGTACCTAACTTTGTAAAGGTAAACTTGCAAATGCATGAGGTTTAGGTGGACTGTTTAAACATCACTCTATACTATCATATGATCTATTAAGTATATGTTGTAAATAATCTGTATAAAATTGAGGTGTAGATCAAGGATATCTAGATACACTTTTACCTTCAACTAATTGATTATATACTATATTTAAAAATAATCATGTAGCTATAACAGAAATAATTGATCCAAAACTACTTACTAAATTTCAACCTGCAAATGCGTCAGGATAATCACTAATTCTTCTAGGCATACCTTGTAAACCTAAAAAGTGTTGAGGGAAAAATGTTACATTAACTCCTATAAACATTATTCAGAAATGTACTTTTCCTAATGTTTTATTATAATCTAATCCTAATATTTTAGGTATTCAGAAGTATCATGCACTAAATAGTGCAAATACAGCACCCATACTTAATACATAATGGAAATGAGCAACTACGTAATAAGTATCATGGAATGCTATATCTAAAGAGGCATTGGCTAATATAACACCACTTAATCCTCCTATAGTAAACATGAAAACAAAACCTAATGCAAATAGCATTGAAGGTGTTAAATGTAGAGAACCACCATAACAAGTGGCTAATCAACTGAATATTTTAATACCAGTTGGTACTGCTATAATTAAAGTAGCAGCTGTAAAGTAAGCTCTTGTATCTACGTCTAACCCTACTGAGTACATATGATGACTTCAAACAACAAAACCTAATACACCGATAGACATCATGGCGTATACCATTCCTAAATAACCGAAAACAGATTTATTAGAACTGGCTGATATAGTTGTACTAATTATACCGAAACCTGGTATAATTAATATGTAAACTTCTGGATGACCAAAAAATCAGAAAAGATGTTGGTAAAGTATAGGATCTCCACCTCCCGCTACTTCAAAGAATGAAGTATTAAAATTTCTATCTGTTAATACCATTGTAATTGCTCCTGCAAGTACTGGTAATGATAATAATAATAGTACGGCTGTAACTATTATTGCTCATCCAAATAAAGCTAATTTATGTAATCTTATACCGGGACTTCTCATATTTAATATTGTAGTAATAAAATTCATTGCTCCTAATAAACTACTAATACCTGATAAATGTAAAGCAAATATAGCTAAATCTACACTAGGTCCACTATGACTTTGTATACCTGATAAAGGAGGGTAAAGAGTTCATCCTGTACCTGCTCCATTTTCTATTGTACTAGCAAAAATAAATAATATTAAACTAGGAGGTAATAATCAGAAACTTATGTTATTTAATCTAGGGAAAGCCATATCAGGTCCACCTACTAATAGAGGTAATAAGAAATTACCAAAACCTCCTATCATAGCAGGCATAACCATAAAGAATATCATTAATATAGCATGAGCTGTTATAATACTGTTGTATAATTGATTATCAGCTATATATTGTACACCTGGACCAGATAGCTCTAGTCTTATTAACACAGAAAAAGCTGTACCTAATAATCCAGAAAATAAAGCAAATATAAGGTATAATGTACCTATATCTTTAGCATTACTTGATAAAAATCATCTTTCTACTCACATACTTATATCAGAGTTTTTATTTACAGATTCTCTATTTGAGTTATATGTTGTTTTTAATTCATCTAAGTAAATAGATTGATTATAAATTGATTTACCCATCAATCATTAAAAACAAATTTATTATTATAACGGTATAATATGTATATATTATGCTAAAATATTTTATTAAAGTTTACATTATAACAAAGTTATATTAAAATTATGTTTTTAATATCCGAGAAACGACTTGAACGTTTACGATATTATATCAATAAATCTTAAGTTTATCCTGTCTACCAATTCCAGCACTCGGATTTAAGGTTAGAGCGAATCGAACACTCATCTGAGCTATCATGAGCAGCTTGCTCTACCAATTAAGCTATAACCTTTTTTTTTATTGTTTGTCTTATAATATATATATGTATATAAACAAAAACGCCATTATAAAACTAATAACATTTAATATATGTAACGCTTTGCACTAAAATAGCATTATAAGAACAAATAAATTTTTCTTATGCTACATATAATAATAAGAATGCCATCATAAGAGCAAATAAACCAGTTGCTTCTGCAAAAGCAAATCCTAATATAGCGTAAGAAAATAATTGACCTCTTAATGAAGGATTTCTTGAAACACCTAGTATTAATGCTCCAAATACTACACCTATACCTACACCTGCTCCAATTAACCCTGTTGTAGCTAATCCTGTTCCTATAATTTTTGCTGCTTGTATCATTTTATATATTATTTTTATAAATAGTTTGGTCAGATAACTGACAATTTATTAAATATTATTATTTTATTATATTTTACGCTATGTAAAAATTATTTTTTTACTTTTTTTGCTTAAATTAAAACTAATAGTTTAATTTTACACTACGGCCAACTGGTTTCGAACCAGTACAAATCGGGTGGAAACCGAATAGTCTACCATTAACCTATAGCCGCTTATAAGAGCTATGAGATTTGAACTCATATTAAAATGATTAAAAGTCATATACTTTACCATTAAGTTAAGCTCTCTATATAACAAATAACACTAATATAAACAACATTAATAAGGACGACTAAAAAGAAATTACTAATGTGAGCATATATTATAAAATTAAAAAAAGAAAACAATGTAATTACTAATGTGAACAAATATTAAATAAAAAATTATATATATTATTAATATTTACTTGCATAAGTTATTGGGATAAGACAAGACAGACCTTCGTTATTTAGACCACAATATTAATAATATATTGTAAACAATAGTAATAGTATTGAGTTTGATGGTAGCTCTGATTGAACGCTGTTCAAATGCTTGACACATGCTAATCTTACATTACTTAAGTTTGGGTAATGTGGTGTAAAGGTGAGTATATAATATTTGTCTACCTTAAAGTAAGGAACAATTCAAAAAAATTCCTTATAGATTGATAAATATATTAATAAAAAATATATTTATATTAAAGAAACAACTGTTTCGCTTTAAGAAGTTCATAATATTTAAAGTAGGTAGTAGTTAAAGTAACGGTTTAACTAGCTTTTATTTTTAATTAAAACTGAAAGGTTAATTGATCACATTGGGTCTGAAAAAACCCCAATATGTATAGTACAGCAGTGGGGAATTTTGGTCAATGGCCTAACGGCTGAACCAGCAATTTGGAAGAATGTAAGTATATATTTTATAAGTATGTATACTCATCGACTATGTCGAATAAAGTTCTAAATAGATAATTGATAATGACAAATTTCTATTTATAAGTCTTGACCAAGTCTTGTGCCAGCAGTCGCGGCAATACAAGGAAGACTAGTGTTATTCATCTTTATTAGGTTTAAAGGGTACTCAGGCGGTATTTTTGCCCCAAAAGGGTACAAAATTACTAGAGTTTTATGTAAGAGGTGAATATTAGAATCGTAAGTGTAGAGATGAAATTTCGTGATACTTATGGGATGGATAGTGGCGAAGGCAACCCTCTATGTATAAACTGACGTTAAAGGACGAAGGCTTGGGGAGCGAACAGGATTAGATACCCTAGTAGTCCGGGCAGATAATTATGAATGTTATACCTTATAATAATAGTGTATAAATTAAAATGTAAACATTCCACCTCAAGAGTAATGTGGCAACGCAGAAACTGAAACCATTAGACCGTTTCTGAAACCAGTAGTGAAGTATGTTATTTAATTCGATGATCCTCGAATAACCTTACCACAATTTGAATGCTTTATAGCACAAGCGTTGCACGGCTGTTTTTAGTTAATGTCGTGAGACTATGGTTAGATTCATTAAATTAACGTAAACCCTTACTTTATATGCTTTATTAGAAAGCAATACATAAAGTATTTAACTATCACATTGGTTATAGTAAAAGGGATCAAGACAAGTCATCATGACCTTAATATTGTGGGCTATAGACGTGCCACGTAAATATGTACAAAAAGAGGATAATATGTGAATATTAACTAATCTATAAAACATAATATAATATGGATTGTAGTCTGAAATTCGACTACGTGAAAAAGGAATTACTAGTAATCGTAAATAACTATATTACGGTGGATATAACTTCAGATTGGTACTAACTACTCGTCAGGCGCTGAAAAAAGTGGGTGCAATAAGTTTGGTTAATTAGAAATATAAGAATAAATAAATAGAATTTACTAAAGTTTCTGAGAGATCTTCGTATGCATAGCTTTGATTAGTGTTAAGTCGAAATACGGTTCGTGTAGTGGAAGTTGCACGGGTTTAATTAATATTAAAAACACTCCAAAAAATAAAAATAAAAATTTAATATAATAATTATTATTATCATTAAATGATGCTTTGTAGATTTTGAGAAAAAAAATATATAAATAATAAGAACTTATATATCACTATATCGTTATAAATTTAAAGGAAGGTCCCGTTTGTTGGCATGACGGGTTGAGCTGTAAACTCAGTAGTTTATACTGTCGAAGGTTCGATTCCTTTTCTTCCTAAAGTAGCCTTTATAGCTCAACGGTAGAGCAGAATACTGTTAATATTCTGATATATGTTCAATTCATATTGAAGGCTTTATATACCAAAATATGTTAATTAAATAAAATGGCTATATATATAATTAAGTTTATTCAAATGTAAAGCGTGTTATCTTAATGGCTAAAGCTTTATGCTACGGACATAAATTATACAAGTTCGAATCTTGTACACGTTAAAAATTTTATATTAATAATATATATAAACAAAGAAGTATGTGGTTAAAGGTTAACAGGTAGATTGCAGATCTAACCTAAAGGGGTTCAATTCCTCCGTACTTCTGCAAACAATAATAGATAAGTAAATAGTGCGAAGCGTTAAAAACATACAATAGTGTAGTATAGTTAGTTTACACTTTATTTATTAGAATTAAATGTTTATATAATTTCCCTCTCCTTTTTTATTTGGTTTCTATTCTTATAGTAGAAAAAAAAAATTAATTAAAAAAAATAAATGAATATTTTTAATACAGGTTATCTATGTGATGCACCTAAACCTTGAGGTTTATATTTTCAGGACAGTGGTAGTCCACAAATGGAAGCATTAATAGAATTACATGATAATATTATGTTTTATCTAGTTATAATATTATTCGGTGTAGCTTGAATATTAGTTTCTATAATTAGAAACTATATTTATACAAAATCACCTATAAGTAATAAATACCTTAATCACGGTACATTAATAGAACTTATTTGAACTATAACACCTGCATTAATATTAATATTAATAGCATTCCCATCTTTCAAACTTTTATATTTAATGGATGAAGTAACAGATCCTTCATTAACAATCTTTGTTGAAGGTCATCAATGATATTGAAGTTATCAATACCCTGATTTCCTTAGCGATGATGACGAAGAATTAGAATTCGATTCATACTTAGTACCAGAATCTGACTTAGAAGATGGGGGATTAAGAATGTTAGAAGTAGATAATAGAGTAATATTACCAGAATTAACTCATACTAGATTTATTATATCTTCAGGTGACGTTATACATTCATATGCATGTCCAGCTTTAGGTATAAAATGTGATGCATACCCTGGAAGATTAAATCAAATATCAGTACTTGTTAATAGAGAAGGTTCATTTTTTGGACAGTGTTCAGAAATATGTGGTATATTACATAGTTCTATGCCTATTGTTATTGAATCTGTTTCTTTAGAAAAATTCTTATCTTGATTATATGAACAATAAATTTAGCAATTAGCATTGTTTAGCTAAAAAAATAAATTTAAATCATTAAAAATACATTATTTATTAATAAATAGCTATTTATTGTTAAATACTTTTAAAAGATTTCTTAACTTAATAGGTAAAGTGTACTTTTGATAAGAGTGTGTTCGATGTTCAAATCATCGAGAAATCATAATATTGTATATAATAAAAATACAATAGCTATTTTATTGTTTAATAGTTATAACTATTGCTCCTACCATTGCTAATAATAATATAATAGATGTTAATATTAATCACATAGGATAAACAGTATATAATACATTACCTATTGTTGTAATGTGAGAAGTTTCAGCTAATGCTCCGTCTCATATTTGTGATGATACAAATGATAAGTTATTATCATATGAAGGTAAAAAATTATAAAAAATATTGTTTGTATTGCTATCGTTACTTAAATTAAAATCATAAGTATATGCGTTTATATTTAGGTTAGAAGGTAGTACCTTATATAAAGTAATATTAAAAAAAATACCTATTATAATTGCTAAAGGTATACTATTATTATTATCAGTAACTAGTTCAGATATTCTTACATTAATTAACATTAAAATAAATAAAAATAATATCGATACTGCACCTACATATACTAACAAATAAGATAAACCTATAAAATTTATACCTAACATCATTAAATAACCAGCTATATTAAGGAATAGTCCTATCAAAAATAATACGGATACAATAGGGTTTTTGCTAATTATAACAAAAACTCCACAAATTACAGAAACTATAGATATTAAATTTAAAATATCATAGTATAAACCGTTGGTAAAAGTTTCATTCAAAACAAATAAACTTGACATGAATATGTACTTATTATTATTTTTTCTCGATTTTTATATTATTTATAATATTCTTATAAAGTTAAAGCAAACGCTAGAGCCACACTAACCATATTTTATAAAATTTTATTAGATTAGGTTTCAACCACGCGTTAGAGAATGCTATGAAATAGAATTTTAGATAGGACACGGTAAACTAAGTCCCTTACTTTGAAAATATATTTAAAGTATTTATAATAAACTTATATTACTAGGTATTATATCATAACTGTATACAATACAAGGAATTAAAACTATAAAAGCTATAACTACAGGTAATAATATTGTTCAAGAGAATGACATTAATTGATCATAACGTATTCTAGGGAATGAGGCTCTAACTCAAATAAAAGTAAATATTAAAATACAAGATTTAACACCTAAAATAATACCTGATGTTAACCCTTCTAATATAGGGCTATTGAATAATTCAATACCTTCATTAACACCAGTCGTTTGTAATAAATATAATAAGATAGTATTATCTAATATATATCCACCTAAAAACAATATCGTGTTAAATATACATATAAGGACTATACTAGCATATTCTGCAAGGAAAAAGAAAACAAATATTACTGCAGCGTGCTCAGTCATGAACCCACTAACTAACTCAGATTCAGCCTCTGCTAAATCAAAAGGGGCTCTATTTGTTTCTGCTACAGAACCTATAAAGAATATTATAAAAATAGGTAATAATGGCATTATAAATCAAATAGATCTTTGAGCTTCTATATTTACAGTTAAATTAAGACTACCTGTTAATAATACAATTAATAAAATGGCTGAACTTAATATTAACTCATAACTTATTAATTGTGCTGTACTTCTAAGAGAACCTAAAAAAGCATATTTAGAATTAGCAGATCATCCTGCTAACAATATACCATATGTAGCTAAAGAAGATACAGCTAACATATATAATATACCTAAATTAAAATCTCATATAGCTAACCCAGGCCCATATGGTATAACCGCATAACCTAATAAAGAAAATATTAATGTTATTACAGGACCAAGAAAAAATAATACTATATTTGCCTGTGTAGGTGATACATATTCTTTTAAAATAAGTTTAAGAGCATCTGCAAATGCTTGTAAAAGTCCATAATAACCTACTAGGTTTGGACCTAATCTTCTTTGCATACTAGCCATTGTTTTTCTTTCTGCTACAGTAACAAAGGCAACTGTTAGTAATACTGGTACAACAACCAATATAACTTCAATAATGGAAATAATTGTAGGCATATATAACATATTATTATATTTGTTTGATTATAAAGCTATTACGGTTAAAGGATAAATATAAATTATTAACTTTATAGACTTTACTATTAATTCTATTCATGCCATATATACATATATGGATGAGATATATATTACTAATTTACTTTTTTTTTATTGGTATCTTTGTAACAAAAACTAAATGTTTTACGCTTAACTATAAAGCATTATTCCGGAATGATTCGAACATTCAATAGTAAATACCAAAAATTTATGACTTGCCGATTAGTCTACGGAATATTTTTATTATTAAATCTACTAATTATTTAATAATTAATAAGATTGTCTACTTTCTATAGATAAAGCATTTTTACCTAATTCAAAAGCAAACCCTAATGTAAGAACTAAGAAGAATATTAACATAACAATTAAACCAAATATATTATTAATGTAAGCACTAACAACATAAGGGTATACTAATAATATTTCTAAATCAAATAATAAAAATAATAAAGCAAATATAAAGAATGAAATACTAAATTCACTTCTGTTTTGTCCTAAAAAAGAATGAAACCCACATTCAAATGCACTATCTTTTTCTTCATAAGGATTATGTGGTGCTAATATTAAATTTAATGCCAATAATATAACCGCTAATATAGGTATAAATATAAGAAAAAAAGTTAAACTTGTCATTATGCTCTAAAAATAATCAGAGTTAAAACACTTACTATATTGAATCACTCTGTAGGTATATATATAAATAATAATAATAATAATGTTAATATAGATATTATAGTACTTAAAGAACTATTAATAGTTATATTGTTAGGTGTAAATTGTATTTTTTTAAACCCAGGATTTGCCTCCGCTATATTATCATGTTTAAACTCTTTATCATGATTTACAATATAACCTGTTAATTTTATATTATTAACCGCTGGATTTATTTTATAATTATGTTTGAAAAAGAACATTTCTTTTATTAGATTTAGATAATAACCTGCACCAATAACACTTGTTAATATTGCAACTAATGTCATAAATACATATCCTTCATCTAATGCTGCACTAAGTATCATCTGTTTGGCAAAGAAACCCATTATAGGAGGAATACCTACAAATGAAAACAATGTTATAGATAAACTTATAGTTATAAATGGATTTACATAAAAATAACCTTTTATTTGATTAATAAGTTGTATAGGTGAATTGTTTACTTCTACTAAATTATCTTTAATATTTTCATCTTTATATACATATAAGTATAATGAAAACCCTATACTAATTAATATAATAAAAGCATTTAAATTAGTTATAGTGTATTGTAATATATAGAAAATATAGGATTGTATAGATTCTGTGTTATTTATAGATAAAGCAAGTAATATAAATCCTACGTGAGATATAGTACTGTAAGCAAATAGTCTTTTTATTCTAGATTGTGTAAGACCTAATACAGATCCTATTATTAAAGAAAATAAACTACTTAATATGAATATTTCCTTTCAAGAAGAATCGAATAGATTATATTCAGTATAATATAATAATTCTAATAAAAAAATAAATATAGATATTTTTGCAACAATGGCTACATAAGTAGTAACTATTGTAGGTATACCATCATATACATCTGGAGATCAGAAGTGGAATGGAGCAGCACTTACTTTAAATAAAAATCCTACTGACATAACTATTAAAGATAAATGTATATAATATGGTTGGTATAAATACACAGTATTAACTGATTCTTTTATTTCACTTATACTTGTTATTATATAAATATTATCTAAATTAGTAGTACCTGAGTTTGCATATAGTAAAGCGGATCCTAATAATATGAAACAAGAAGATAACCCTCCTAATAAAAAATAAGTTAAACCACTTGCAGTAGAAGATTCAGAATCTCTATATAAAGTAGATAATATATATAAACCATAACTTTGTAATTCTATAGATAAAAATATAGAAACTAAATCTCCGGTGCTCATTAAGAATACAGCCCCACTAATTATGAATAAAATAATTAATGCATATTCTATTATACGAAATTGTTCTCCTGTTTTATTCGAGATTAAAGTTTTATTGTATAGTAATTTATTTGTTAGCATACTATAAATAGATGAATTTTCCGAAACATTAACGGTTCTAGGATAGAAGGCAGTTAATGTAAGTATTGAAGCACTAACTAAAAAAATAAATATATTAAAAGATTGAGTAAAGGTAGTAACATTAAATAATCCCCCAAATAAACCTATACCCTTATCTAAAGGATTTATATGTAAGTTATTATATGTTAAAAAACTAATTAAAAGTAAATTATTAATTACTATTCTAGAAAATAATATGGATTTATCTCGTCTTAAAGTAACGGCATTTGATAGTAGTAAAGATATTAATAATGTAATCAACATTCAAAGGTACTCAGATTTGAACTGAGAAATTAAAGGTTGAAGCTTCATATTTTACCAATTAAACTATACCTTTTTAACGCTTTGCAGAATAAAACCTTTATTAATAGTGACTACCCAAAGCGTGGGCTGACCTTCGCCTTTACTTGGCGTTGCAGTCTGCCTCATATTTCCCCTTGCACCGTCAGATTAAGATGCTCCACGGAAAAGAGATGATTCGAACATCCAAGTGTTAATACACAATATTTAGCAAATATCTCGCCCTACCTATAGCAACTTTTCCCTTCGAATTAGGTCGGCTACGATCCGACATCTACTTTTTTGACAAAAAAGTCCTTTACCAATTAAGTTACTAACTCTTTTTTTTTAACGTTTAGCGTTTGAATGTATATCTACTAAACTATTTTCAATTAAACTAACTATAGGAACTATTATTAAAAAATGTGAAAAGTACAATACTGTACTTATTTGTCCAAATTCTATAAATGGAGATTCAACGTGTTTAGCACCAAGTTGCATTAATATTAAGAAATTAGCTATAAATACATAGAAGAATATTTTACTTAAAGGTCTAAATTGTAACCCTCTACTTCTACCTAAATCAGTGAAAGGCATAGTTAATAGTATTAATATAGCGGCAAACATAGCTATAACACCTAATAATTTATTAGGTATAGATCTTAATATAGCATAGAAAGGTAAAAGGTATCATTCAGGTACAATAGCAGGTGGAGTTTGCATAGGGTTAGCCATTACATAATTTTCACTATCTCCTAGCACATTAGGCATAAAGAATACAAATATTGATAATACAATAATAAATAAGAAAATAGTTATTAAATCTTTAAATATAAAGTAAGGTGCAAAAGCTAATCTATCATAGTTACCTGATATACCTAAAGGATTACCTGATCCGGCTCTATCGTGTAATGCTATTAAGTGCATTAGAGCTAAGGCAGCTAATACAAAAGGTAAAACAAAATGTAAAGCAAAAAATCTATTTAATGTTGCATTGTTTACAGAGAAACCACCTCATATAAATTCAACAATATCTTGACCAACTCAAGGGATAGCACTCATTAAGTTAGTTATAACAGTAGCACCTCATAGTGACATTTGTCCGTACGGTAAAACATAACCCAGGAAAGCTGTAGCCATCATTAATATAAATATAACAGTACCAATTGTTCAAACTAAAGTTCTAGGTGCTTTATATGACCCATAATATAATCCTCTTCCTATGTGTAAATACACTAAAAAGAAAAAAGCTGAAGCAGTATTTGAATGTAAATAACGTATTAATCATCCATTATTAACATCTCTCATTATATGTTCAACTGAATTGAACGCTTCTAATACACTAGGGTTATAATGCATTGCTAAAGTAACACCTGTTACTATTTGTATTATTAAACAAAAAGCTAATAATGAACCAAAGTTTCATAAATAACTTAAGTTTGAAGGTTGGGGTGAATCTATTAAATAACCATTAACTAAACTGAATAAAGGATGACTTTTTCAAATTCTCATATTTTTTTTATTTTTACTATATACATATTATTTCCATATATTTAAAATTTTACATATTTAACGCATATCCCCAATTTTGTGACAAAAAACAAATATATTTAATAATTTTATAAACATATAATAATTAAGCGTAATAAATTGACCAGAAAATAAAGGCAGATATATACTTCATATAATCTATTCACGTTATTATATTAATAATGTTTATTTATAAATATTATATAAGATAAATACGAGTCGAACGTATAAGATTAAGAAAATCGGATAGGCCTAAACTACCCCTGTATACCAATTCCAGCATTATCTTTTAACAGATATTATGCTCAAGGTAAGACTTGAACTTACAGCCTAAACATCTTCAGAGTTCCGCTCTACCAATTGAGCTTCTTGAGCTTTTTATCGTAAAAACCCGCGCGTGGAGATATTAGGACTCGATCCTAAAATAACGATACGCAAAATCGCAGTTTTACCAGTTAAACTATATCCCCTTTTTGTCGCCAAGGTACCGAAATAATTAATATTACATATATTAAACTTTTTTAACCTTTCGCCTTAAAAGGCATAACCTCACTGGGGCTCGAACCCAGGATATAACTATGAAAGAGTTATGACTTAACCTAACTTGTCGATGAGGTCTTTTTTTTTGTTAGCTTTATATGATCACTTACATTACTATTACTAATGTAAATAAAATATTAAAATATATTTAGAGGTTTACCCCAAACAATTTATAATATATTATTATATAGTATTATAGTATATTAAAGAAGAAACAGAGTAATGTAAACCATCTAATACAGGAGCTGGATATACACCTAATATAACTGTAAATAATAATAATACTAATAAAATAGAAAATTCACGTTTATTAACATCAGGTATGCTAAATTTAAAGAATTTAGAGAATGAACCTGCAAAAGCTATTCTATTGAACATATACATTGTATACGCAGCACTGAATACAATAGAAGAACTAGCTAATGCACCTAATAAAGGTAATCTTTCAAAAGTACCATATAAACTCATAAATTCACCAATGAAGTTAAGTGATAAAGGTGTACCAGCATTACCTAGACATAATATAAAGAATAATATAGAGAAAATAGGCATTACTTGTGTTATACCTCTATAAAATGTTATAAGTCTAGTAGAAGATCTGTCATATAAAACTCCCCCTGCACAAATAAATAACCCAGAAGAAACAAATCCATGAGCTAATCCAAGTACAATACCTCCTTCAATACCTTGTATAGAATTACTAAATACACCTAATAAATACACTGCTGCATGGGATACTGAACTATATGCTATTAATTCCTTAATATCTATAGTTCTTAATGTACTAAAACTAGCATATATTATAGTTATAACTCCGATTGTGTATATTACAGATGTAAAGTAAAAATAAGCTTTAGGTAATAAAGGTAATATTAATCTTAATATACCATATAAACTTAATTTTAATACTATACCTGCAAGTATAATACTACCACCTAGTGGGGATTCAACGTGAGCTTTTAAAAGTCAAGTATTTAAAAATATAGTCGGAGTTTTAACAGCAAAAGCTATAAATATTCCACAAAATAATACTAATTGAGTATAGAAGTTAAAATTAGTTTTATATAAGGCATCAAAGTCAGTAGTACCCATTATAGATAACATTGTTAATATAGATAGTAGTAAGAATAATGACCCTAGTAAAGTATATAAAAAAAGATAGAAACTAGCTCTTACTCTGTTACTAGACCCAAATAAACCTATTAATATAAATAAAGGGGGTAATATACTTTCAAAAAATATATAAAATAATAAAATATCTAATACTAAGAATACTGCTAATAATAATGTTTCTAATAATAATATTATTATTACATAAGATTTAATATTTTCTGTTATAGAAGTTCAATTTGATAGTAATGAAATAGGCATTATTATAGTAGTTAATAAAACAAAATATATAGATATACCATCTACACCTAAGAAAAAATCAAAATTATTTATGTTATGATATTCTTGAACAAATTGATATTGATTACTACTAAAATTGAAAAGTATAAATACAATAAAAGAAATGAATAAATTTATAACAGATGTTGATAAACCTATTGTTTTAATTTGTTTTAATGCTAGTGATGAGGTATCATTGTACGTTAATGTACAAATAGCAAATATACCTATTAAAGGTACTAATAATAAAAGTAATAATAACATTTGATTATTTATTTTTGTAGCAAAATGCTAAATATATATTCCCCTCTGGTTACCGTTTATTTTATTAAGGATAAATGGTATTTTTAAATTACATTTATTAATGTATGATTTTATTGTTTGATGTTTTTTTATTGTTTAATGTTTTTGTGAAATAACCTGTACTAAAGATAATATTACTTATTCTTTATATGTATTACTTAACGATAATAATGCAAAAATAATAATAATTAATAAATTATTATCTACTAGATTTATATAAGGAACTAGCATGTAAAATGTTAATCCAACTAATATATAAAGTGCATAAGAAGTTATAACACCTGTATCTAATTTTGATATTCTACTACTTAAATATGTCAATCCTTTTTCTAAACCAAATGGACCAACTAGTTCTATAGAACCTTTATCAATTACTTTAGTTGTTTGTCCTCCTAAGTTTAATACTAAGTTTGTAACGTATCTATTATAAAACAATTCTATTAAAAAACGTTGATTGAAAAAACCAAATATATTATAACCTAGTTTAGAAAATTTAAAATGCATTAATATTTTAGGTATGAACTCAGACATAATAATAGATATAATACTTAATGTAATAGTAAATATTAAAGGTAATATTTTAAACAATGTTGGTACAGCAAATTCAGTATCTAACATTATCTCATGAGAAGGATGAATAAATAAACTGTTGTCTGCAAAAAAATTAGAACCTATACCTATAAACATATCTTTAGTTATATAACCAAAGAATATAGAAAAGATAGCTAATATTATTAAAGGAGTACTCATATATATATCACCTTCGTGTGCATTTTTATAATTTGTAATAGGTCCATTAGGATTAGTTAAGAAAGTTAAATATAAAACTTTAACTGAATACAATGTAGTAAACATTGCACCTATTGTTGATATAAAGTAGACTGATATACTAGAAAAATAAAATTGACCATATGATGATTCAAGTATAAAATCCTTAGAATAAAAACCTGTCATAAAAGGGAACGCTACTAAACTAAGAGAAGCTATTAACATAACTGAATATGTTAAAGGTAAAAATGGTCTTAATCCTCCATATCTTCTAAAATCTTGATTATCAGATACAGCATGTATAACTGCACCAGCACCTAAAAATAATAATCCTTTATAAAAGGCATGATTAACTAAGTGAAATAAAGCTAAATTATAAGATGATAAACCTACAGCTATAACCATCATACCTAATTGACTCATAGTTGAATATGCTATAACTTTTTTTATATCCTGTTGGAATAAACCAATAAGGGAACTAAAAACTGTAGTTATTGCACCTATTCATAAACATAGTAATAATACAGTATTACTGTATTCTATTAAAGGAGAACTACGCATTAATAAGTAAACACCTGCAGTAACCATAGTAGCAGCATGTATTAAAGCAGAAACTGGTGTGGGACCTTCCATAGCCATAGGTAATCAGACATGAAGACCAACTTGTGAACTCTTAGCCATAGCCCCTATCAATAGACATATACCTATTATAGTTATTAAATTATCATTTACTAAAGGTGTGATAGAGAATACTGTAGCATAATCTATATTACCAAATGATCATAATATAGCAAACATACCTATAGTTAAGAAACAATCTCCTACTCTATTAGTTAAAAAAGCAGATATAGAACTCTGATTTGCAGCTATTCTAGTAAATCAAAAACTAACTAATAAGTATGAACAAACACCTACTCCTTCTCACCCTACAAACATTAATAAATAATTATTTGATGTAACAAGTATTATCATCATAAATGTAAAAAGACTTAAATAACTAAAAAATCTTTGATTATGAGGATCATGACTCATATAACCTATTGAATATATGTGTACTAAAGATGAAACAATTAATACAGGTATTAACATAGAAACAGTTAAAGAATCAAAAACAAACCCTCATGATATATTTAATGATTCAGAATCTATTCATTTAAATAATTTAATATATACGGGTATATTATTTATACCTACTTCGAAAAAAGCAATTATAGCTAGTAAAGTAGTAATTATAACAGATCCACAAGTAATTAATTGAGCTCCTGTTACTCCTATTTTTCTACCGAAAAACCCTGAAGAAATTGAACCTAATAAAGGTAAAAATATTATAGTTAGATACATTATTTATTTTCTATTGCAATACTTCCTCTTAATCTGTAAAATGCAACAAGTATACCTAATCCTATTGCTGACTCTGCACCAGCAATTGCTATTATATATATAGCATAAATCTGCCCTAATATATCATTAAAATTAAGTGAACTAATTAGAATTAAAAATGTAATAGCCAATAACATTATTTCTATTGAGATAAGCATTAAAATTATATTTTTTCTATTTAATACAAATCCTAATATACCTATTAAAAATAAAATAAGAGATAAATTCATTATTATTTGATAAAAATACAGGTTAATTTTTTTTACGCTTAGCGAGCCAGAGGAGAAATTCGAATTCCCATTCTTAATGCATGAAATTAATGTTCTAACCTGTTGAACTACTCGGGCATTATAGGGTGTATATTCTGACTTGAACAGAAAACTTACTGTGCCACATACAGTTGTTCTACCTATTGAACTATATACACCTTTTTTTTACATAATTTTAATACTTTATATCTAAGAACCTCAGTAATAAACAGCTAAGAATAAGAATAGTCAAACTACATCAACAAAGTGTCAATATAATATACCTGCTTCTAAACCTAAATGGTGATTTTCAGTTAAATGATATGCTAATAAACGTCAGAAACCTACAGCTATAAATATAGTACCAACAATAACATGTAATCCATGAAATCCTGTTCCAAAATAAAAACATGATCCAAAGGCACCATCTGATAATGTAAATGAAGAAACTGAATATTCTACACCTTGGAACCCTGTAAATATTAAAGCCAATACTATAGTAAATAATGCTCCATATAAAGCACCACTTCTATTACCTTGTATTAAACTATGATGTGAATAAGTTATAGTAACACCTGAGGCTAATAATATAACTGTGTTAAGTAATGGTAATTCAAAAGCGTTTATTGCTTCTATACCTAAAGGTGGTCATTGTCCTCCTAATTCTATAGTTGGTGATAAGGCACTATGGAAATAAGCTCAAAATATAGCTAAAAAAAAGAAAACTTCAGATACTATAAATAAAGCCACTCCCATATTTAAACCTTTTTGTACAGCTAAAGTATGGTTACCTATATAAGTACCTTCTGATATAACATCTCTAAATCAGAAAAACATACTAGCTAATCATAGAACTATTGCAGAAGGTAATCAGTAACCTGCTGAATCAAAACCATGCATTGTTAATACAGTAGATGTAGTTAAAGTAAGTAAACTAATACAAGTAAATATAGGTCAAGGAGACGGAGATACTAAATGGAAAGGGTGTCCTTGGAATGAACTTCTATTTAAATTAGACATTTAATTAATTATTGATGTATATTAATACAGAAAAATAACACAAGCTTATAACTTTTATTAAAGAAGAAAAATTATAGATTTTAAACGCATTGCGTTAAATAAAATCTATTACTAATGTACATATATAATTTAAAAAAAAAGGCCAGGCCTGGCCTTTAATTATAAATCAGAGAATATCCGATTCGAACGGATGTGATTTATTAAATCAAATAAGTCTCAAGCTTACCGCTTTAAACCGCTCAGCCAATTCTCTTTTAAACGCAAACACTAAGTGAGACGTTTATTTTAAGGAATAAGTGATTTGAACACTTAACCTTCCGTGTGTAAAACGGTTGCTCCACCAATTGAGCTAATTCCTTTTATTGACTTTATCGGAAGCAAAAGGGGTTTAACCCATGTATAATTTATAGATTATTATTGTAAAAATTTCTAGAGTATAAAAATTTTGTTTAACGAAACGTTTAATTAAAATACTATTCTTACCTAAGAGTCGAACTTAAATCTAGATATTAGAAGTATCCTGCTCTACCATTGAGCTAGTAAGAATTTAACACTTTGCGCGTAGACTAATAATGCCATTCGGATTATTATGATTCGAACATAACTATTCCTCAACCCAAATGAGGCGCCTAACCAACCCGGCTCTAATCCGTTAATAAGAAAAAATCTCTAATCTGTATTGTGCGGACAAAGGAATCGCACCTCTATTTACTGGACATGAGCCAATTATGTTACTATTACATCAATCCGCATTAATATAAACATAAAGGCCTCACGTAATGTGTCCCTTTAAAAATAATTAACTTTTTTCATAGTAGCCTAGTGCAAGTATCGCACTTACTTCTACCGATTACAAAACGGTTGCATTTCTTTTATGCTAACCAGGCTTTAAATATAAAGGTCGTGGACCTTTACAAATTTAAGGGGTTTTTATGAGGATATAAATAAGATGAGTTTAGTAATACTATATGATACTAAAATAAAGCTTAAAGGATTGTATTTTCATAAAATTTGAATTAAATTTTTAATATTCTCTGTAAATACCTGAACTTATGCCTTTATAAATTAATGAGCATCATACTTTCCGTTTATATAAGTTATATATCACAATAATAAACTTTTTATTACGTGGTCCTTTATTAAAAAGGGTAACACTATATTTAATGTAATTCTAATGCATCTTTAATATAAGAACATGATAACACTACAAAAACTTGAGCTTGTATAAATGCTATACCTAATTCTAACCCGGAGAATGCTATTATAAATGCTAAAGGGAATAGACCTAAAAAGAAGAATATAAACCCAGAAGTCATTATATTATAAGTGAAACCACTAAGAATATTAAGAAGCATATGACCAGATAAAATGTTTGCTGCTAATCTTAAACCTAGAGATACATTTCTAGCTAAATATGATATAAACTCTATTAATACTAATAAAGGTAATAATCCTAAAGGACAACCAGAAGGTACAAATAGAGAAAAGAATTTAAGTCCATGTTTATTTAACCCTAATATAGTTGCACCTAAAACTACTGTGAAACTTAATGAAAATGTTAATATAAAGTGGCTAGTTGAAGCAAAGCTATAAGGTACCATACCTATTAAATTATTTACTAAAATAAATACAAATAGAACATATATAAATGGGAAATATATTTGACCATTTTTTTCATTAATTTGCCCTGAAACTATGCTATGTACAGTAGCATATATTGATTCTTGAGAAATAGATCATGCATTTGGAACTACTTTGTTATTATTAGTTGATAATATACTTATCATAAATACTAGGTATCCTCCAATTGTTAAATATAACCCTATATTAGTTAAAGATATAGATAAATTACCTAATAAAGGAGCATCTACACTTAATAAATTTCTTATTTCAAATTGATCTAATGGACTCGCTATGTTAAAAAAATCTTTCATGATATAAAAATAAATTTCTATTTATTTAAAGATATAAACGCTTTTGCGCTTAATTATTCTTTTCATTAAACGCGTGGCCGAAACCTAACCTCACAAAAATTTATAAAATATAGTTAGTGCGGGTTGGCCTCTGTCTTTGCAACAGAAACAGAAGTATTTATATTTATAATTTACTTATAAATACACGTGTGGCAAATAAACGTACAAATCTAGGTAATATATATTTTGAAAAAACATATATTAATAAAACTAATATTGTAAATGCAAATATTACTTGATTAATAAAAAAAAAAGGTACTAATTGAGGCATGTTGAATTAAATGTATGAATTGTCAATTATATATGACATAACATAATTAAATGTAAAGATTTTAAATGTAAAATTTTTATCGCGTGACCGAAGCTTTAACGCTAAGTAATTTAATACAATGTCTATAATGTTAATTACTATGTAATATAAATTTTTAACGTATAGCTAAAGCCCTAATGCTTGTATTATAATGTATTATTAACTATACTGGGTTTACCTTTATATAGTTAGATATTTGTTTGTTTAATATATGATAAGTTTAATATGTAGTATTTAATAAAATTAGTACTTTATACCTGAAAATATTACTATTATTAAAGCTAAAGCCTATACAATTGTTATTAATTCGTAGTAATATACTACGTATATTTGAGAGTATCTTAAAGTAAGCTTCGTACCTAGATGCATTCAGCACTTATCTTTAACTAACATAGCTTTTCTGCCGTGCTTTCGACTGGTTTACACCTTAGAAATAATATTACATATTATAGGAGGAACTTCAACGTAACCAACCTATAAAAAGACAAAAACAACAGATAAACTAGAGGTTAATATACCCAACTCCTTTCGTACGAAGGGGCTATCTTTATTTTACTCTAATTACTTCTAGAAGATAGAAACCATACTGTCTCACGAC
>JAOSBP010067905.1:0-24686 GCA_027563825.1 Erythroxylum mucronatum | reverse complement strand
AAACGTCCCTGAATCCACGCGGGCGGTTTTCCCGGGGATGTTGAGGGGAAGCTGATGATTTTTATTTTTTTTCCGCCCGATAGTTTTATGGACGGAGACCGATTTATGTCGTTGCCATGGCCGGGTTTGTCATCTTCATCGTGCCTTGTGCGCTGGCGAGGAATATCGAGACGTTGCTGGTCGCGAGGTTTTTGACGGGTTTCGCCGGGGCGACTTTCCTGAGTATCGCTGGGGGCACGGTGGGGGATCTCTTCCCCAAGAGCAAGTTGCAGGCTCCGATGATGATTTATACCGCGAGTCCTTTGTGAGGAACCCTTCACTGTTTGTCGTATCTACGAGCTGGAGAATTGCTGACTTCGCCATCGGTAGTCTTGGACCTGAATTGGGCCCTTTGATCGGAAACTTCATATGCTACTATACCAGCTGGTGCGTATATCACTTTTGCATCTTCTCGTCCGGGATGAAAACGCAACCGCCGAGACATTGCTGACATATAACGAAAAAGGCGATGGACTTTCTGGGTCCTCCTCATCTGGTCCGGAGTGCAATGGCTGTGTATCTGCTTCTTCATTCCCGAGACCTATGCTCCTGTTCTGCTCCGACGGGAAGCCATCAGACTGCGGAAGGAGACCGAGGATCCCAGATGGCATGCACCCATAGAGAAGCTCGATCGTTCCATTGCTAGAGTATGTTCTCTCTACCTTCCTCCCATGAACCGCATTTCCTGGCAACATTCAAGGTCGCTAATATGAAGAACTAGACAATCTTCACTTCGACATATCGTCCGTTCATGTTGCTCATCTTTGAGCCGATGCTTCTACTGCTCTGCACATTCTGTGCTCTCATCCTGGGTATCTTGTATCTCTTCTTCGGAGCATTTGACATTGTGTTCACCAACAATTATGGTTTCAACCTTTGGCAAGTCGGTCTGAGCTTTCTGGGCATAATGGTAGGCATGATCATCGGAATATTGTCGGATTCCTTGTGAGTGACACTGTTCTCTTCTGACCGTTGAAAATCTTATTGACTGTCGTAGCTGGCACAAGAATTACAACCGATTGATTGAACAGCATGAAAAAGTAACCGGCGAACGCGGCGGATCCGAACCAGAGTACAGACTTCCTCCAGCGATCGTGGGTGCGCCGCTCATAGTAGTGGGTCTGTTATGGTTCGGTTGGACTTCATATTCATTTATACATTGGATCGTGCCCATCATTGGCAGCGCATTCTTCGGCGCAGGGTAAGGAATATTTTCGCTGTAGCATCAGCCCGACCTATTCTGACGTCGACCAGGGTGATACTCGTATTCTCCGGCATCTTCACCTTCCTGGTGGACTCATACCCGCTATATGCTGCCAGCGCACTTGCGGCGAACGGATTTGCTCGGAGCATGTTTGCAGCCATGTTTCCCCTGTTCGGTACAGCCAGTAGGTCCAGCTCTTCGAGTCCATTCCCGATGACACTGACCCACAACAGTGTACAACAACCTCGGCTATCAATGGGCCAGCTTTGTGCTCGCAATGGTCACTCTCACACTGGCGCCTTTGCCGTATGTTTTCTGCAGATATGGAAAAGCCATCAGGACTCGTAGCAAGTATGCAGGAGCGAGGTGATTGAGTAGCTTTGAAAGGCTATAGCCTCGATGAAATATCTGTAAATATCAAGATTCACCACGCTTTAATCTTGGATATCGATTTCGAGATCTTCGTGAGAATACTTTGCCTGATAATGGCTATAGGAATCAGATGTTGTTTTCGTGCAGATTTCGAACCCTTCCAGAAGAAAGGATGCTTCTCGGTCCAACCGTATTCTCGGTGATAGAATCTTCATGCACCTTCCATGTGACCAATCGGAGAATGTGCCAACCCAACTGGTCGCCTTCCAGGTGGTATCAATGGGCTTGAAGCCGTTGGGTTCTACTTGACCAATCAGAGTGTCTCTCCTCTCCGAACGGAGGCTCACGATAATCAAGGCTGAGGTTGTTGAATTTCTCAATCCTACGGCACCTTTTCCACTCTCCGGAACTCCCAAATGTGATTGATTCACTCCGAGTATCTGAGATGGCAATTACTCAAAACTCCTGGTTAGGTGTTATGCGGCCATGGATCAAAGACAATGGTGGCAGTCAAGAGATGTCTATAAGTAATGCAAGATTGCTGATCTTTGACGATCGTCATGAGCCTTGAAACCTCGTTCCGAGTACCTACCCAAAGATGTTGTGCAACCAATTAACTCTTCTCGTGGCTCTGTCGCAGGTGGCACTTGCGAGGTTCGACTGGGTAACGTCCGGTGGAAAGACGCAGCTGCTTGGCAACTCTTTTGGTGTCAGCTATAAGAACGCCACTTTCGATTATGCGGTTATCGGTGGTGGAACCGCCGGTCTTGCCATCGCTCATCAGCTGGCCTCGCATGAGAATATGACCGTGGCTGTGGTTGAGGCAGGAGGATTCTATGAGACAAGCCACGGAAACACAAGCCAAGTGCCTGGATATGGTTCCACCTATCTCGCGTTCAACCAGCTGGAACCGAATTATCAAGAAAATGATTGGGATTTTCTTACAACGCCCCAGAGTGTAAGTCTTGCCTCGAACCGGATACTTCTGCATCGATTAATAATCCTACAGGGTCTGAACAACCGCCGTATACACTATACCGCTGGCAGAACCCTTGGCGGTAGTTCAGGATTGAATAATATGATCTTCCATAGGTCAGCGACTTGATCAACGTACCGCTGACTTTCACATATTGACATTTTCTCCAGGGGCACTAAAGGAGTATTCGACTGGTGGGCCAATGTTACAGGCGACAACGACTACAAGTATAGCAACTTTGCCAAATACCTCAAGACAAGTGTCTCCTTTATACCGCCAAATCGCAACAAGATTCCGGAGAATGTTTCCATTCCGTACGACTCATCAGCTTTCGTCGCAGCCGGGAGTCCCTTGCAGGTGTCTTATCCAAACTACAGGCAACCATTCGATCCGTATCTTGAGCAGGCCTTTCAAAAGAGTGGTCTTCGTCAAGTCCCAGGCTTCGATAGTGGAAACCAGAACGGCTACGCTGCAGGAACTTACACCATCGATCCGGAGGCCTAAGTCAGATCTTCCAGTGAAGAAGGATTCCTACAGCAAGCATTGACTCAATTGCCGTCGTTGACCGTCTATACGTAGATAATGGCGAAGAGAGTATTGTTCAACAACAAGAAGGTGGCCACAGGGGTTGAGGTACAGACGACCGGTGGAACTTATACCTTGAGTGCGAGAAATGAAGTCATCGTCTCCGGAGGCGTGGTAAGTGCGGTCGCTGAGCCATAGTTGTCTTCTTGAAGCTTACGGAATCCAGTTTCAATCACCCAAAGCCTTGATGCTCTCCGGTATAGGACCGAAGAAGCAGCTTCAGACTCTCGGGATTCCGGTAATCTCGGATTTGCATGGTGTCTGGAACAACCTCGATGTACGTATCACATGATCGCTTCTCGAAGGTATGTCGCAGTGCTGACGAAGCCTCAGGACCAAGTGTTTCTCTTCACTCAACACAAGTTGAACATGACGACCAACTCCGGTGTACTGACCAACCCTTCTCTTGCCGCGGTATAGGTCGACCAATACTTGAATGAGCAGAACGGTCCTCTGACGGGAGTGGGAGGTGACATCTTGGGTACGTATATCCATCGCCACAGTTGTTTTGCCGCAATCGATCGAAAGACGGGTCATCTGACAATACCTCACTCAGCTTTTGAAAAAATCCCCAACCGCAAAGCCTTCACGACCCAAGCCCGGAAACAACTCGACAGCCTCCCATCGGACTGGGCGGAAGCGGAATACATCGGTCTGTCCCACGGCGCGAATCCCGCGAACGACACCCAGTCGAACGACCACATGTTCCTGACGTCGGCCATCTTCGCCCCCTTCTCGCGGAGATACGTCAACCTGACGAGCGCCGACTCGGACGATCCCCCGATCATCAACCCCAACAGCCTGTCCTCCGACACCGAAGCCCAGCTGGCCGTGCAGGCCTTCCGCCGTCTCCGTCAGTTCGCCCGGGCTTCCGGTGTGCACGTCGCCGAGGTCAATCCCGGTCCCTCGGTCGTGACCGACGCTCAGATCCTGGATTGGTTGCGGAACAACGCCGTCAATGGCTACCGTGCCGCGAGTACCTGTGAGTTTTTTTTGGATGGAGATGAACGGTTTTCATTGTCGTGGAGAGACTGTTGATGCTGACCACCCGTGACAGGCCGGATGGGAAAGTCGAGCGATCCGGACTCGGTCATCGACTCGAAGGCGAGGGTGTACGGCGTCAAGGCGCTGCGGGTGGTCGACGCGAGTTCCTTCGCCATCTTGCCACCGGGTCATCCGTTGAGCACTATTGTGATGCTGCTTCATCGACTTTACTGACAGAAGTGCAGATGCGTTGAGCTACAAGATTGCCAATGATATCATATCTGAGTTGTAAAGACGAACTTTTTATTCGTGTTGGATTTTCAGACGTCGCATCTACTTACAAATCGCATTTGAAAAACGCTGTTAGAATTTGTAGATCACCATATTGCAATGTCACAAGACTAGATTAGTGAAATCCGCGTTTCCAAATTATCCTATTGAGGCTGCTATCGTCTCACGAATGCTGCCAAATGGTGTGGTTCTTCTCGCTCCGAATCCTTGCAGGGTCCAACGCCGATGCGTGCAGGGCAGAAGCGCTATACCGCAAGGAGGGCTGACGGATACGCTCCTTTGGGAAAGCGAGGGTGTTTTGTGCATATGTACACTGAGAACTTGCGTCAAGTCCGGTCAACAGTTACTCCAAATTAGTCCGTGTGGTTGTACGTATGCATGCTTGCGATGGAGGTAGTCTGATCCCGAGACGATATTCGTCCGCTGGCTGAAGTATGATTCTCAAAAATCAAGAATCGGCGAATGTGTGTGGTACCACGATCGCTCTTGTTTCCGTTCATAAAATAGACCAATAACCATCCCAGAATCATCAGGACAAATCCATCGCAACATCCGCAACCCCACCCAAGAATAACAAACATCCTACTCACCCTCCTCACACCATCCCCACAATGATGACCCTCAATCCATCCCCTCTCCCCAACCAGCACATCACCCCGGCTCCACCCCTCCCTTCCACCCCCGCCCCTTTGCGCATAGCCCTCATAGGCGGGGGGATAGCCGGGCTGACCCTCGCCCTGGGCCTGCGACGCTTCCTGCCCTCGGAGCCCAAGGTTGAATTCCACATCTACGAATCCGCCGCGCGCTTCTCCGAAATCGGGGCCGGGGTCGGCCTGGCGCCCAACGCCCGGCGCGCCATGACCCTGATCGACCCGCGCATCCGCGACGTCTTCGACGCGTGCACGACGCTCAACGCGGACGAGGAGCGCAGGCGGTGCTTCTTCGAGTTCCGCATGGGCATGAAGGGCCGCGAAGGCACGGGCACGGAGGGTTTCGGGGAAGGGGATCTGATCTCCCGACCCGGCGGGCGGGGTAAAGGGATGAGTATGGTTCATCGGGCCAGGTTCTTGGAGGGACTCGTCGGATTATTGCCAGAGGGGTGCGCGAGTTTCGGGAAGAGGTTGAGGAAAGTGGTGGAGGGGGAGGGGGAGGGAGGAAGGTCGAGGTTGGAATTCGCGGATGGCACCACGGCTGAGGCGGATTTGGTCGTCGGGTGCGACGGGGTGAAGAGCGCTGTGAGGGAGAGTTTGTTCGGGAAGGCATACGCCGCGAGGTTCTCGGGGAAGTATGCTTATCGGGGTCTGGTGCCGATGGAGGAGGCTGTTGCTGTGCTTGGGGGCGAGGAGCGGGCGAGGAATAGTCAGGCGTATCTTGGATACGGAGGACATGTTCTCACGATGGCGGTGGATGGGGGGAGCTTGATGAATGTTGTCGCGTTTCGCACCCAAGAGGACGGGGTGTGGGACCATGGGAACTGGACGATACCGATGAATCGTCGTGAGATGGAGCACGACTTTGAAGAGTGGAGTGACGAAGTCCGAGGCATCCTTAGACTGCTGCGTCAAGAGGACAAATGGGCATTGTTCGACCACCCACCGTTGCCCAGTCTGTCCCGTGGTCGCGCATGTCTGATTGGAGACGGTGAGTTTGCATTGTCTGAGTCATATATAGTATCGTACTGATCAAATTCAGCGGCACATGCCACGACACCACATCAAGGAAGCGGTGCTGCCATGGCGATTGAAGACGCATATGTGCTGAGCAGACTTTTGGGCGCTGTCAGGACCGAAAAAGACTTTCCCGCCGTTTTCAAGGCCTACGATGCAGTACGCCTTGAACGAAGTATGAAGGTTGTGTCAACCAGTCGGGAGTGCGGAGAAATTTATGAATTCCAGGATGCTCGCATTGGCGATGATTTGAACTTGCTGGACAAGAATCTCCGTGATCGGTATAACTGGATCTGGGATGAGGATGTGCAAGGTTTATGGATCAAAGCGGAGAAAATTATGTCATCCTTTTCAAGGTGAGAGAAAGCATCAATAGATCTGGAGACATGCGAGCTCGAACCCTACCGTGGTCAATTTGTACCTTGTCGTTAACATCAGATCAACTTCAGTATCGAGCCGTGAAGGGGGATGAGTTTATTTGCCGCCTCCTTGAATGGTAATGACGACTTGGATAGCTTCCGTCCCCAAGTTGTCATGTGCTGGAAGGCTTTGGCTGAGATATCTGCGATTGCGAGTGCTAGTGCTCTCGGATTCAGGGTGTCAGAAGCTGTTGAGAGTTCCGAGAGGCTATCCTCTCCATGGGAGATGTTTCATGGGTCCCCAAATCAAATGCTGGACGTTAGTCTTACGCCATATTTGGAATAGTCGCAAAAGCTGCCCAAGGCTTTTTTCCAAGTAGTCTCATAGCAAGCCAAGAGAGCAAAAGATAGAATATCTCTGGATAGAAGGATAATAAATATAATAGTTTGGATTTCTTTATAGCTACCTACTGTAGTACTAATTACCTCTGTCTAAAGGTCCTTCATACTATTAATTGAATATTTTATCTTAGTAGGTTGGCATATTACTAACTAAGCTATCTTAACAATCAATCAGTTTAAATCTTAATTAGATATAGTCTTTCTCTAAGACGAGAAAGAAGACGCGATGTCGGGCGGGCGGAGGTGCACGCTTGAAGCACGCAATGTGGAATCTGCTTACTTCCCCTTGCGCAACCCCTCTTTTGATGAACTTTCACCCTGTGTAGGGCAAGGCAAAGAAAACCTCAGCGAATTGATGCTCTTGAAACGCTTGGATTCCAGGTACAAGCATGTCCAAGAGAACAATGGAGTATAATTAACCTTCCAAATCGCTTCTTCTGTAGGTTTGATTGGTGCAAAATATATGCTCGACGGAGAAATGCCGATCTTCCCTGTTTGTAATCTACTTTGTTACTGAGCTTGGTACAGATTCAAATAGAAGCAAAGGCAGCATGATTAAAAGATTTACTCTTGCCTGCTTGCAGGTAACCAGAAACTTAGTGTCTACGCTGTCACCTGCGGTATAAAGTACAAGATGTTACAAACTACCCACTTTCAACGTTTGCTAGCCAAACTATGCACTGTAATTCTCTTCTTCAGGCATGTATCGGCGAGTACAACCTTCTTCCCATTCCAAAACATGACCGATACCTCCGGAAACCCAATCCAGGCCCATGGCGGTGCAATCCTACAGGGACGAGGAAAAGACACTTCCTGGTATTGGTTTGGCGAAGACAAGACGGGAGAGACAACGAGTGGAAGCTTCATCGGTGTCACTTGCTACAAGTCTTCCGACCTTTCTTCGTGGAGTTACTTGGGTCATGTCCTGAGTCCGATTGCAGGGACGAATATTTCATCTACCTCGGTGGTTGAGAGACCGAAGATTTTGTATAACGCCATGAACGATGAGTATGTCATGTGGTTTCACAGCGATAATGCGGGTTACAGTGCGGCCATGGTGGGCGTTGCTACCAGCAAGACGATCAGCGGAAAGTACACTTGGCGAGGTTCCTTCAGACCTTTTGGTCAGGATAGTCGAGATATGACCGTTTGGCAAGATCCGGATTCTGGGGCTGGGTATTTGATCTTCGCAACGAACGGTAATAAAGATCTGGAAATTGCGAGTTTGACAAGCGATTACCATGGTGTATCCAAAGGTCTGTATACTTTTTCCGGTGTGTATCAAGAGGCTCCTGGAGTGTTGAAGATCAATGGGGCATACTACCTACTGTACTCTCCACAGGATGGATGGTAAGTGAGATAGAGTTCGCCATTGGGTCAGTCTTGTTGATTTGCATTTGTGATAGGACTCCAACAGCCAATGCCTACTACAAAGCAACAAGCATGAGCGGACCGTGGTCGGCTTCGACACAGCTCGCACCGAGCAACGCATACACATACCTCACACAGAATGCGTATGATATCACGATCAAAGGATCACAGACCACGACATATCTCTATTACGGAGATCACTGGAGTGGAAACTTTCTGGGTACATCGACATATTCCTTTCTGCCAATCAACTTCAATAGCTCGGCTCTTTCGCTCCACAACACAGGTGGATGGACTCTCAATCTGGCCACCGGCACATGGACCGATCTGCAGTATACACTGATCACTGCAGCCAAATCCAGCACGCGTAGTTCATCACTGGTGGCCTGCAGCGACTCGTGTGCCGGAGGCCGGGCGGCAAGTATGACTTCGAGTCAGACCTTTTCCTTCACCTGGTCTGGTACCGCAGGGCGTAAAACATTGCAGATTTTGTACACCTACAACGGGCCGAAGAATGTGTTCAAGCATATTTCCGCCACGGTGGATGGGACCGCCGCAAAGGGAAATGCTTTGCTGGAGACAACCAGGGGTTCGGATTTTGCTCAGCAGGCACCTCTGCCTGTTACCCTTGCCGCGGGGTCGAAAGTGGTCTTGTCTTTGCTCGATTATGATGGAACGCCGTTCTTGGTGGACGGCGTAAAGGTATACGATTCATGACGATTACGCCATGCCCGAATATTCTTTTGAATCTAAATCTTGAAATCTGCTCTATATCCGCAGTCCTATCAAAGTCTATATCAACCCAAACCCATTCCCATCCCATCATCAACCCTCATCAAAAAGGCAAATCCATATCCTCCACCCTCTCCTCTTTCTCCTTCTTCTTCCCCTCACCCCCCTCCCCCAAAACCTCCTTGATAAACCCCACCAGCGCAGCAACATACTCTCTCTGACTACTCGGCAAAAAATGCCCCCCAGGATGATAAACCACCCTCTGTCCCCTTTCCCCGCAAGCCTCGACCAACCTCAAACTCCTCCCCTCCTCGACAACCGTATCCACACTCCCCAAGAAATGCAACATCGGCGTCCTGATCTTCGGCCGATAAAACCCCCCGTAGACAGGATGCGCAGCCCCAAACCCGGAGTACGAAACCGCAAACCTCAGTTCCCTTTGCTCCTCTTCAATCCCCACAAAAGCCCTAGGGAACTCCATCCCCCCCTCGTCCCTTTGCAGCGCCTCAAACCCCTCCCGTCTCCCAGGTTCCAGAAGAGAAGCCAACATCCCCGCCGCCGCTCCCCCCTGCGAAAACCCAATCACCCCATGAAACGGCCCTTCAGTCCTGACCACCTCCGCAAGTCTCCCTAACCCCTCCTCCAACCCCTCATAAGTATACGGCTCTGCGTCTCCCCTTCGCTTCCACCAGCCATACGCTTCCGCATCCTCCTCCGCGTCCTCAGACGGGGCTCCATCAACGTCATAACCCGGGATTTCCGAGTGAGAGAGTTTGATGGGAGCGGTGGGGTAGACCAGCTCTACACCCCCGGGGAATTCTGGGAGATGGCCGGGTTTGGGGGAAGGGGGGAAGGATTTTTCGAGGTTTTTCTTGAGGGCTTTGGTCTTCAACGCGAAGAGAGGGCCGGATTGGGTGTAGCCGTGGAGCATCAGAATTTTTAGTTTTCTGTTTTGATCATCACGGGGTGATACGGTTGCTGCCATCATGGAGAATTTGAGGTTGGATTTGTGGATTTTGCAGGGAGCGGGGTTTAAGCGGGGTTTTGAGAGGGATTGGAGGGGGCGGAACATTCATGCCGGTGTGTTGTGCGCTTTGGATCGGAATTTTGGGTTATTATTACGGATGTTCTTATATCAACATGATGTGGTGGTTTGTCTGGCGGTGATTCTGCATCAGGAAATGGCGTCGGCAAACGGGCCGTATGCATATGGTCCGTGCGTGTGGCACGATGCATAACTTCTTCGACCTTAACCTTGCATTTCCTTTCTCTCCTTCCATGCTCCCGAATAAATGAACACCTCCAGAGGAGAAGTGGGCTACGAAACTTTGACATATGGAGTTTACTGCAACTACGAGATGAGTGGGAGGCGACGAGAAATGTATGGATTGTAGACATTTGCTCCGACCAGCCGAGCAGTAACGGGATTGTCCATTCTTTAACTACCACTAACCTTGAACGGCTTCATGAAGGTCTCAATTTGTGCTTGATCCAAGTGATTTCATTTTCAAGTGCTGGTTCATGTGTTGATAGCACAAGCTTTCTACGAAATACTTTATTTCTCGATCGACAACCCAATTTCCATCTTGTTCATCGGTAGATTTCAAACGAAGGTTTACAATAGAAGGTTTCTGCGAGGACTCGCTGAAGACTATAACTTTCTACACGGATATGGCCATACAGGATCCGTAACCCAGGTACCGTCGAAGCAGAGAAAGGGCGTTATTTCAGTCAAGGAAAAAGGGCCTTTCAAAGACATCAATGTTACAGGGCCATTTGCATGAACGACAAGCAGGTGAAGATGTTCGTCGCTCAATCGATGTGCTAATCGCCCTTGTGGGTGCAACCATGCCGCGAACGTGCACGACATCTTGCCGTTACCCGTCTGTCCGTTCCAGGCGCAGCTGTGCGCGGAGCAATCGGGGACCGCAACATGCAGCCTCCGTCGAGTGCAGCGCCATCCTCACGGCACTGGAAGTAGGCTCCGAGCTCCACATAGGTAGGGGAGAGAGCGGAGAAATGATCGTTGATCTGAATAAGGGAAATCACGGATTTATCCTGTATTCTCTGCCTCGAATTTGGCAAGAGCCGAGTCTCCTTTGATAGTGAACATGGTAGTCTTTCCTTGGTGTCTGCATCATGGTGAAGTGAAGCTGATGATTGCCGGAGAGCTGAGATCGACGCATTCCGAATTAGGACAGTGCAATAAATGCCGTGATGCGAGAAGCTAAAGGTAAGTCGCTGACTTGATCTGCGACGGGGACTTACGCTAGGCAGACACTAAACGTGTTGGACTGAAGTTTCACATTGAAACACGAACCTCTTTACTGACATCAACGAGATAATAAGACAGGAAATGTGATCGTACCGTGTGAACAGTGTCATAAGTCGTATGTACATATTGAATATGTCCCAGAAACCAAGAAGAAGGCTGGAGACGAAGAGTCGGAAGCTGTGCCATCGTTGGCGATGGTTATCGTTGCACACTCAACGAGAATTTAGTCGGTCTGGCGTACCGAATAAACTTGATCCCCGAGCAGGAATTCCCCGAATGGCCAAAGCGTCTGACACGGCGGTTTGCTCGCATGCAGCTAAACGCCAGGTCGTTTGACGTCCTGTTCGTGGTCGGCCTGTGTAGTGAGCGTCATAGACTCGGCGGACGTTCTCAAATAATGGTAGACCATTATCAAGTTAGTCGATAGTTTGATTCCTTCCTCTGCAACCCCGACAGTCCAACCAATCATCCGCAATCCCGGTCAATGTTCACTCCACCATCTTCGCCGATCTTTTATGCAAAACCATGGCCGGAATGAGGCAGAAAGCACCAGCAAGCAAACTGCAAGCCGTGAAGAGTTGCAAGCCTAGATAGCTATTCTCTCGTACGTTGTCGACCAGCCCAGCGACAGGACTACCAATCAGTACACCGAAGGAAGCGACCATCCAAGTCATGCCAATACGAGTACCCATGGTATCGACTTGGGGACAGAGTTCTGAAATTGTAGCGGTGGGAGTAACGCCCAGAGGTCCAGAAATGAGGCCCCAAAGAAGGCAAATGGCCAGGAAACTATGGTAAGTATTGGCACCAATCCATCCAAAGACAACTACTGCGGCCAGTGACATGGATAAGCAATGAACTCTGGATGGTGCCGCGATCCGTTTGAGAAAGATTGGAAGTAGACGGCCCGGCAACGAACAAGCATTTGCTATGACCAGCAGATAGAATCCAGTACTCTCGGACGTTCCCACCACCGAGACTGCAAAGCTGGGGATGTAGTTGAAGGGGTTCCAGTATGCTAGACACAAGAAGAACATCGACAGGCAATTGATGAGGAACGGCACATCGCGGAAAGCCGAAGTGTCGATAAGTGTCCGTTGTGAACGGGATGCCATTTTCCTGCTAACCATGACCACAATCGCAAAAATATTCGTGATTGTCACAAGGAGTGCCTGAGTGCGTACCGCCCAGCTGAATCCGACCCGTGGCAATAGTTGCTGAAAGACGATCGGATAGATAGCCCCGCCAACCGCAGTTCCGCATGTCGTAAGACTCTGAGCCAGAGCGCGACGCTTGACAAATGTAACCGATGCCATCGATAGAGATGTGGTGTAGAGGCAGCTCGCACCGAGACCCATGCATATGGCTTGCGAGAGGAAAACGGACCAGTATTGAGTTGAGAAGGAGACCATGAGCATCCCGAAGCTAAGCAGGATGCTCCCGAATGTGAACACCCAGACAGCATAGCCATGATCAAAAGCCACACCGGAGAAGACACCGCAAAAGACCATGAGGAATGTTTGGGTGGTTGCGATCCATGATATCGAGGAGTTGCTGTAGTCTTTCAACAGATGCTCTTTGTAGTAGACTTCGTAAACACCAAAGGTCAAGGAGAGACCGAGAGTGTTCCACACAAAGAAGAAGCATCCTGCAATGATGAGCCAATGTGATACGGTGTTCTCGTCCTCTTGATGTTTTTGAGAAGCCATCGATGAGCTTTCTTCACCTTTCACGGATGGAGTACCATCTGGAGTTGTAGCGGTTCCCATTGTGCTTTTCAATTCCCAAGGCGTTGAGAATGAATTCGTGGACGGTCCGATAGGATTGCACGACCGAAGCACTTGTACTCGACCAAATTCGCCATGCATGCTATGGTGGTATTGTCGGCAAAGCCGGCGTTAATAAATTAGGGCGGCGTCGGAGCAGGCCGTACGATTGTTTCATCGTTGTGGTGATCAGCAGGGTCTAAACCGGTACGAGAACAGTGATCTGCAACGCCGCATTAAGTTGATGCGAAAATTCCGCCGGGTCCATGTTTGACAAAGTGTATATATTTCGAGATCGAATCGTGGAATCGATCATCTCATTCCACCAGATCCAGAGTAGCACCAGCATTGATTCTGCTCTTCATTCCAAGACATCCTCGTCACATATTTTCACCATAATGGCATCTCCTTCCTACGAAAGCTCATTCTTGTCCGACGAACGATGCAAGAGCCTCGTCGCAGATCGACCTTTTCACAAAGTCAACTTGCATGAACCTCGATCTCGTACAGCTGACGCTGATCCCATTGGCACCAATGTCTTTTTCCGCAACCTCATTCATATGGGTGCGATTCAAGATATGCAAGCATTCTTTTGTCCTTGTCAAGATGTCACGGAATCTGAATTGCTCGTATTCTTTGAACTCGGAGACGTTGGTGCTGGTCATAGTGGAATCGCACATGGCGGTCTGATTGCGACATTGTTCGACAATCTGACAGGCTTGGGAGCACATCTGGCGCTCGAATTCGCCGGTCTTTTCACCGTCGAACTCGATACCAAATACAAGGCCGCGGTGAAAGTTTCCAGCACCTATGCGGCCCGAGTGCGGATCATCAGAGAAGAGGGGCGTCGTGTGTGGGTCAGGGGATCAATAGAAACCCTGAGTGGCGAAAGTTGTGCCGAATGCAGATGTTTATTCGTCAAAGCAAAGAAAAACAGCATGCTGTGAAACCAAACGCTGCGTATTCGGAACGAAAGCTTTGAATGACGTATCCCTCTCGACCGCCAACTTGGCCATATTCGATCAATGCAGCCGTCAGTCCTCACCACTGACATTCGATCGACAAGGCGTAGTACCAAAAAACAAGAAACGCTCTGTCCGAGGCACACAGCTGTCAGGTGTCGTTCAGACGATGCTTATGAAGTCATCACTTCCAACATTTTTGGGCTTGTGCGAGTGCACGTCTGGCTCGGAAGCATCTTGTGACACGCGACCAACTATGGTCTGTGATGATCGCGAACTCTCATCCGAAAAGGCAGCCAATCACACGGGATGACGGAATTGATCTTTGGGTTTGGTTGTTGATGAATATTCAGCACTTGGACATTAGATGTATCATCGATAGCGTCCGGATTTTCGCCAATAGCCACCGTTGGCCATTAAGTCGCTGCTCCAAATAATGATTGAATCGCGAAGTTATCTTTTTTACTTGTGTCTTTCCTTTGGCCGTTCAGTGTCATGACTCGAGCATCTCGGTGGTGTGCCTTAAAGGGTACGAAGCCTTGAATTGAATGGATTCCATATCAACGGTTAGTAAGCATGGCATCGGTTTTTACGAAAAGGCGTGGCGTCGGATTCATACGTGCAATTTCTCTCGATCCGAAAACACGATGAAGATGTCAAAAGTGAATGCGGCAAGTGAGGCAATGCAGCAAGAATGGCCAAGAAGCTAGACCGTTTCGAGGAACGAAGTTTCGCTCTGGCCCTTGCACTTGCGTTCATGGTTGTGGACATACATTCAGTACTCTTAATTTTCCACACTTGAGGGCAAAATATCTCAGTCCGGAGTAGCAAGTTATACAGCCATCGCTTTAGACTAGAGAACTCTCCATCTCTAACGAAATTCACTAAACATATCGGTGTAGTTGTGGTGCCTCTTAACAGAGTGAAGACACTAGAGAGCAGCTGATTTCGATATATAGCTTCCTACTTTTGGACTCGTAGATCCGGCCCCCAAGTGTGGAAAACTAAGGGCACTAAGTGTAACTAAAGAGTGACGTTTCTTGTGGGAAATGGATCGTAGCGGTCTCAAATTCAGCATACCGCGCGGCGGCTGTGCCGATACCAGTGTGAATCAATGTTGCCCTGAGGTTTCAACGGATTAGCTCACACGAAGCGATCGGTAAAGCGACTTTGAGAATAGCATGACGCTCGACTGCTATGCCATACCAGTGTGCATCCCAGTGGTCTGAGCTTCTAGGCGGCAAGGGTCGTTGACTTGATACGGCATGTCCTGATATCGATGTTTACACATTTATATATCGGAGCCGGATAGACGTTCCGTCTTTGTGGCCGCAAGCCTCTCAATCTACTACTGTCTTCCCATGCAACAATGTCCGTCACGTCGGATCAAGATATGCCCGATTGTTTAAACACCACAAAGAAGCAGGCCAAGATTGCTTGACGACTCGCTCAGGAACATTCTAGTACCAATTTCAAAGTCAAAAGGGCTACGGGACCACGTCTACAATGATTTTTCAGTAGGACAATGATAGTTGAGTTCGAGGATGGCCACGAAATAGTTATACAATTTCGACTCGAGCCGCTAGATTTGGATATATTCCGTATCGCTCGAGCCGCACTCGGTCCCGTAGTTCCGGAGATCAAACTACTCGACGACGCAGAATTGAAAGCTGTCGGTGTGTGGCCGTACTGGATGACACGCATACCGGGCCAACCACGGGCAACCTCAAGAATTGGCCGCACACCAGAGTCACGAATCAAAGCTACCAGATCACTTGGGAACATCCTCGCCAAAGGTCGTTTCCAGAACGGCAACACCGAGGATGTAATCAAGAAACAGCTATGCCCTCATCTCGAACTGATAGTAGCGTCTGACGATGAGCGAATGGTTCGTTTTGCCAACGTAGCTAGAGATCTTCTTCTGGAGCTGGATACACTGAAACCTCTTCCTTTGTTTGTTGTGCACTATGACCTCAACATTCTAGTCGGCGATGACGGAGAGGTAACCGGTTTGGTGGACTGGGAACTATCGTCACCACTCCCGTTTGGAATGGGTTTCAACCGAATCCATACTCTTGCTGAAGAGTATTCTGAGGGCAAGTTCTACATGCCACCGGAGTTCGAAAAGGCTGAGCGAGGATTCTGGCAGGCAATATACGAAGGGGTCGATGCTGACATCCCTACGATCCTGGATTCATCTCCTGAAATGGTACAGGCCGCCATCAAGATAGGAACTCTCTTGAATGCTTTCGAAGCGGAAAAGGGGGAGCTGTTTGGTGTTAATCCCGTCGTGTTGGAGGCTCTGGAGAAACTTCTATCTTATCGTATCCCCTTCTTTAGAGAGGCAAATGAACCGCCATATGCTCTGTGAAGCACAACATCTTCTCACAATAAGTCTCTCGTACATACCTGTCTCAAGTTCAGGATGATACATTACGTGATTGAATGGATTTTACTCTTCAATGATATTGATAAGCTGAGCCAGACTCATAGGCAGACTGCTGCTTCGTTTCTACAAAAGGTCTCGTCAGAAGAGCTGGGCGGCTGATAGTCAGATACAGCGTTGAAGGACACTGCATAGAATACATAAAGAATTGCTCGACACTTCCACATCATAAAGCATCTCTTTCTGCCCTGATGGTCCGGAGACGAGTATTACGAAAAGACATTATTTACTTCCAAGCATTTCCGTCGATGATTCAACCATGATCCTTCGATATCCTCCGACACCGTCAAAAATCTATAGGCGTATTCGGTGCACAGCAGCAATGCTCAAGTCTTGAGATTTAACGAGTCGCATCATTTCTTGCAAGAATTGCAACATGTTTCCCGGGTGATAGTGCCCTCGTTCCAATCGCCAAACAGTGCGATTGCTAATGAACCGCAAATGACGCAAGGACAACATAAGACAGCACCGATACCTTCTGTTGCTTTTTTTGCTTTGGCTTTGGCTTTTGCTTGAGTTTGACTGTCGGGTTGAGGAGCATATTCCATGTTGCTCGTGTTCTTGTGTGGTTCGCCATGCTTGTTGTCCGTTGGCTCGATGTTTACGTCTGATTGGTTCGCATGCGCTGTTTCACTGATCGGTTCATCGGGAGCTGCATTTGAGGTCATGTTCAACGGGATAGCTTTATGGTAAAGGACTGGAATACAAGGAAAGAAGCGTATCCTTCAAGAGGTCTCTTGGACTAATAAAGGCCATCTCTTTACTCACCGGTCTGCATTCACTTTAACAAACTTAGGTTAGCGCTACGTTGTCGCTATCTTCCAAGTTTCCGTGATGTTGATCAGTAATCGTATTCAGATCAAGAACATGGTTGGAGATCTCCATTGCAGCAAGTATTCGCACTTTAATAACAAAGTAAGAATGGAAATTCGCATGAAGATGATCTGTAGTAGCCAACGAGTCTTGTGCATATGCTCGTATGCTTTCTTCAAACCTCCCGAATAGACTGAAAGGCGAAGTAATTTTCATGGCGAGCATCACTTCCATGACATTCGTGCAGCTACACTCTTACATCGACAGTCGCTGCCATTTTCATCTTCATCGTCAAATCTTTAGCATATCCATGTCTTTTGCTGTTTCACATTCCATCCAAATCACGTGCCCCTGGTCCCCTTTCCGCCAAGCCCATCCGGATCCCTGCAGCCAGCTTCCCCGAATGCCGCAAGCTGTCCTCCTCCACAAAAATCCAAACCATACCCTGACTTCATACCTACCCATTTCAGTCCCATCGACACAAACCATCCCCCAAAAATCGCAAAACCTCTTCCACCCGTCAACCTCCACCAACCAATCCCATCACCATGGACCAAGCAAAAGACCTCCTAGAAATGCCCCGCGAATTCCTCAAGGACGGCAGAGGTTTCATCACCCGGTGCAGCAAGCGTACGTCTTTTTTTCCCTCAAAAAAGAAAAAAGTCTCATCCTGTTGTTGCTGTTCCTAACCAAAAACCTCGATTAATCTCTCATAAACAGCCGACAAACGCGAATTCCTCCGCATAAGCCAAGCCGTGGGCATGGGTTTCCTGATCATGGGTGTGATTGGGTATATCGTCAAACTCAGTATGTGTTGTTGCACCTCCTTCCCGAAAACCCTTTGCACTCGCAGCAAAAACGGGCTACAGCGATCTAATGCGATTCAAAGTTCATATTCCGGTGAATAATATCCTCGTTGGGGGGGCTTAGGAGATTTTGGATTGGGGTAGGGAAGAGACGGGGATCATCGCGTATAGCGCTCACTCATTCCTCGACGACCTTTTCTCCGACGGGCGAATGCTGCTAGCAGCGACTGGTGGGGAGAAAAAGGTTGGGAGATGGGGTGCCCTGCGGAGGACATACGTGAGAGCGCATAGCGAGGCGTTTGATAGGGATTCGATTTTCACGGAGCAAGATCTCGGTGGGGGAAAGGGAGGAGTAGCAGCGAACAAAATTCACAGGTCCCAAGCGCAGAAAAACTCGTCTCGTTTGTACAACTGAGAAAAAGGATCGTCTTCGATTATGGACACTGTGATATCACGTTTCGATCCCGAAATATGGGCTAGAACCATGTGCTGTACATCAAGAGAAGTTCGTTGAATCATGTTCAATCGACCGGAATATCCCTCACGCCCCAATCCAACTCATCCGAACTCGAGCAAACGCAACACACCCCCCCCAAACACCCCAACCTTTTCGCGCGCATAGACTATCACTCATCCTCATCCTCATCATTCCCCAAAAAATCCTCCAAATTCATCCTCACGCTATTCCTCCACCTCGACTGGCGTGCCTCAGGGCGAGGAGCCTGATGCGACCCATAAAACCTCGGGTCATGCGCAAGCTGAGCGGTCACCCGTGCTCCCATGGGTGTGGAACCGAGATTACTCGGCCTGGCGAAAGCCTCGGCGTTCAGCTCCTCACCATCCTCACCATCCCCGACCTCGTCCGAATCCACGCCGTCGGTCCAGGTGTGGACGGTGCAGGTGCCCAGACCGTGGTCCCAGCCGTTCCAGCTCGTGGCCGCGATGACGGGGGCGGAGGGGTGCCAGCTGCAGTCTCGCACGATGGTCTTCCATTGGCCTGGCCCGCGGCCGTGGTAGTCGTAGCGGTCGACGTAGCGTTCGTCGCTTTGCGGGCGGCTGTTCATCGTCGCGGCGTGGACGTTGATGGGTTCCGAGGCTTCGGTGCCGTCCATGTTCCAGATGTAGATCCTGCCGTTGTGGGATCCGGAGTAGACGTATCTCCCGTCCGTGCTGCCGGGGGGGGAGAAGTGGCAGCGGATCAGGGTTTTGAGGACGCGGTGCCCGCGGAAGGTGACCAGGGAGCAGTCGTGGGGATGGGGTTGGTGGTCGTCCACGTCGTAAGGGGTGAAGCGGTAGTCGAAGTTTGTGGTGTAGTCCTGTACGTTACAGTCAGCGATAGTTTCATGTAGCATTCGAACGTGTCGCTTTACCTGAGGATTGAGGCGTTCTCCGGCATCGGTGCTGATCATCTTCCGCAGATCCCACAATTTACAGGTCTGGTCTTTCGCATTGCTTATCACATATCTTCCATCACCCTTGCTGTCGATATATGTCAAGCCTTCGGTATGGCCGAGGAACATTCCGGCAGGTCGATTTGAAGCCAGCGAGCGACGATCCCAAACCTTCAGAGTGGTGTCGTCAGATCCGGAATAGAGAATATGCGGACTCATCTGGTCGCCAAAGCAGACAGCATTCACATCATCTCCGTGCCCTTGTATTCGGACAATACTTCGCCGGGCCTCAAGGTCGTAAACGTAAACACTTTGATCGCTGGTACCGGCCACGATTTCGCTACCATCACCACTGAATCGCAGACTCCAGATGCCAAAATGCCCACGACTCCGACCCCAACCACCGCCTCCTCCGTAACCATGTCCACCTGAGCCCATGTCTGAAAAGTCGAGCAGTTGAGGTTCGGAAGTGTCGCCTTGTTCTGTATTTGCCAAACAGATTTGACTTCGAATACTGCTGTATGCGAGCAGCTTGTTATCAGGTGAAAGAGAAGCGTCCGTGATCGTCCATTGTCCACCGTAGTAGTTTACGGTCTTATAATACTTCCAGTCGTAAGGATTCGAAGTGTCGTACATGCGCACTTTGAAGTCCTGCCCACACGCGAAGAAGAATGAACCGTCTTCACTGAATTGACCAGAGTAACATCGAGCATTCAAGTTGATGATCAAATCAGCTTTTGATCCGGGGATCATGTTCTGAGTAGCCAGCCCACTCAACGCGCGAGCGCGACCTCTGTTCTCGACACCGAGCTCACGATCGAACATTCGTCGCGCAAGTCGTTTGCGTTTTTGTTGTGTCTCTTTTGAAAACGGCAAACCGCAAGCCGTGTGGTCACAACGATCATTGGTGCCGAAAGTGCCACTTGCCATGAGTCTCTGGCCTTCTTCGGATGGAATCTTTGGGTAGCGATCCCCAACGATCGAACGGCGACTCCTTCGCGGTCTCCGGCCGTATCCAAGGTATGCATCGTAGGCATCGCTCTCGTCCGCACCATCCTCTTCCTCACCTTCTTCTTCTTCCAATTGTCTGCGTCTTGCCTGCGATCGTGTCGTCCTTCCAGCACTCTGGAATATGCCGCGAATCCCTGCTGTGCTCAAGAGTTGAAGTATTTGTTGTTGTGTGACTGCGATAATTGCTGAGTCAGTGGTTACACTGTCAAATTCTATCGTGCGAAATCGAGCCGACGGCAAATATGATGGCCAAGAACGTACTGGTTATGGTCTGTGTGCCGATGAACGGTCGTGGTGTTCGATTCCCGTCACCGCCCTCTTCTGCTTGCTGTTCTGTTGCTTGAGAAGAGTCATCCTCATCCTCCGTGCTCACTTCGATCGTTATCTCCTCGCCATCCTCGTTTTGAAAAGTGCCGTCTTCGGCGTCGAAATATATCGTCGTTTCGTTTTCGAGTTCGGTGTCATCATCTTCGTCGTCTTCTTGAAGCGATGATAGGTCGTCGCTGGCAAGCTAAGATTCTTGTCAGCCAGTCCTATGAGATACGCACCAACCAGAGCATTTATGATTGGAAATTGATTATTGCGGCGGTTTGCCTCACCTCGAAATCCATGTCGTCATCGGCAGTGTCTTCCGATTCGGTTTGCCATGAAGCGGTCGGTGATGACTCGTCTCTTGATGAAGACATTATAAGTTAAAATTTCAAATATCCAATTGGGTGGCGATGAGGCAAACAAGTGTATGAGATATAGAATCGTGGTATGTGGTGGAGCTTAAACCTAAATGCGGCGGGCATATCTAATCGCTACCGGACTTAGCGGGAGTCAGCCGGTGCACGTGACGTTTCTGTCCCTCAATTCAAAGACGGTGAGCAGCAACAAGCCCGATTTACACTCAGTCAGGCCGACTGCCGTCTCCAGCAACTTCTATCGATGTGAACAAATATGGAGAAGCAAATTCAACGTGGCTATGAGGCTTCTAGGCGTGCAGATGGGCAGCCTGACAGCGGTTGATCAAACGTTGACAATTCTTTCCCAAACATTCCCTCAACATCAATCACTTTTCGAGGTGACCTGGAGTTGTACCGCATGATATGCCTGTCAATAAGTTTATCCAAAATTGTTTGCCTCGAAACATCACCGTCGCACATGTGTACCACGACAATGTGATTTCATTTGGTACAACCCTAGTCACCCTACCAGATTGGTGAACGGAAGCAGCCGTCTTGCGGACTGCGCGGGGATGCTTGCCCCACATTAGCGGAGAGTATAACATCACCTCGAGTTTTTACATCTACTTTCTACCTCGGAATATCTAAGCAAAACTCATTTTCCAATCTATTGTATTGGAGGTACGGCATGAGATGAATAGCTATTCTTTTTAACGAGCGCTCGATTGTATCATGTTGATGGCCATCGTAAGTGTCGAAAGTAAAAAAAAAAAAGTGGGAAAAATGTCTCAGGGAAACCTGATGTTATTTGATCTCATTTAACTTGTATGGTATATCTCTATCCAAATTGACTGCTTTCCCTTGAATTTTTGCCATTCCGTTCCCAGCATCAGACGTAATACTCACTTTCTGAAGAGTCACTCAACCCGCAATGGCCAGCATTGTGTCCAAAGATCGCGTTTACGAGCCGTAAGCAGCCTGGGCGGAGGTGAAGAGAGCATCGATAGCACTCGAAGCCTGGGAAGCAGCGGCCTGAGACGCAGACGGAGCCTTGGAAACGAGTGCACCGGAGAGGGCGTTGGTGTCGGCGCGGAGACTGGTGAGGTCACCCGAGACTGTGCCGCCGAGACCAGCGGAGGACAGTTGACTCTTCTTGTTGACAAGGGCGTCCAGGGCGGCCTTGACGCTGGGAGTCAAGGTGTTGCTGACATATGCCAGGATGGTACCAGCTTGAGCGTCGGTGATGGTACCGGCGTTGTTGACATCGGTTGTGGTGCTCTTGATCTTGCTGTCGAGAGTGCTCTCGGCCTGTGCGATTGGGAGAGCAGCGATGGTGCCGCCGCTGTAGGAGTTGACTTTGTTGGTCAAGTCGACAGTGTCGGAGTTGATTGCCGCCAGGTCATTTTGGACGGTGGTGGCGTCGCGGTTGACGAGGGCGGCAGCAGAAACGCTGGAGGCGAAGAGCAGGGCTTTGATAACGGCAACCATGATGATGGACTTGAAGTGTTTAGACGTTGAAGAGGATAAAGATTGGTTTGCAAGGTAATTGTTGTGCTGAATGGTTGGAAAGAATACTGATAAATGATACATTGGCTGCCTTTATATATCCTGGATTCATACCTTTTCCACATGACAAACACCGAGATCCGCCGCTCACACTGCTGTTGAACATACAAGTCCGTGATCCTATGACGAGGAGTTAGTCTGATGCAGTTGCCGATCTTTACCCTGGATCAAAGCGGCGGACAACAATGCAATCAGTCTACGAGGAGTTAATCCACCATTCATGCGAGCCCAAATTGTCAACTGGGACTTTGAAATCCTACACAAGCGGGAATTGTTGGACGTACAAGGATCTTCGTACACCAGGGATTATCAAAGGTACCAGGCTCTCATCAGATGCGCTAGAGGAACTGGTCGTACGAACTGTTTTGTCAATTGTGTCTCCATCGACGCAAGAAGGAGATGTAGCCCCTGCTGTATCCATCATTGTAAACGAATTGGACCCTGAAGTCCATTTGATCATTAGGTAAAGCATTAAGCACTGCATCTAACAAGCTTATTCGACTAGCTACGACTAACAAGCCGTTTGTACCGCGTAGGACCAGACTATTAGAGAATCGACATGCAAATGAGTTACGCAAGCCATTCGCGCCGTTAACGACCGCTCAACTCGGTCGCCCACGTTTTTAGTGTTTGCCATCCTGCTCGCAGAGTTACATTGACTAGCAGAGCATCACATGCTCCGCAAATATTTCGAAGCCATCTTAATAGCAACTATTGAAAGTATACTATTCTGTGTTGGGCCTCGAAAATTCGCAGGTGGTGTGGGACAAACGGAAAAGAAAAATCAGTCATAGAAGCAAAGTTTGCCATGAACTATTCCATCGAATTCAGGGACAGCCATCACGCTATATGGAAGCAGCCGGTCCCTTGGCAAATGGGTACGAACCATGGAAACGAGCCGATCAGTGGATTTCTGGGGAAAGGCGTCACCCCATATGGCCGCACCATTGATGCAGCGATCGCCCAGGTTCGCATTCCTTTCAGGGGTTTTAGAACATCATGTGGCTTGTCCAACCCTTGCGGGGTATAACAGTCATGACGATTGAGGCTCTTTTGTGATTTCAATGGGATCGGCAAGGGTACCATTGCACATGTCCTCGGCAAAATTCGTTCATGTAGCCACAGAGTTTGGCTTCGGTATTCCGTTAGCCTGTTGAATATCGGAAACTTTTCGTGCGCATTCTCTGTCTCCAGATCATCATGCATTGAAAATCCTGGCGAGCATTGGGCAATCGAGTTGCACAATGAAGCAATGCACAATTATTCATCAAACCGAAAGACAAACGGAATACTTGCGTGGAGAAACCTGAAACACAGTCCACTCACTTGATCTGTCACAAGACTACCTAGCATTCGGCCGTACAACTGTCATGAAGAAGTTCTACTAGTTTCCCTAACTAGCTGTAATGGAAAGGAGCAGAAGCGTGCTGTATGAAGATCTTTACTCATCTGACTCTGCATTACTAGACTTCTCCACATCAGCATCCGTTGTAAAACGTAGCGGAGAGCAGAGCCTTCGTAAAGCATGCGACGATCGGCCAAACTCTGCGGAATCTAAAGCCTCGATGGTAATTTCAAGGGCCGGCACTATGCACGCAGGTTCGTGATCGGCGCTTTAGATGTCGTGAATGGCGTACGTGCTCTTCCATTCTATCGCTGACAACGTAAAGCATACTTGACGAGAAGTCGTGGGTAAGACGAATGGGGAGGACTCAATTATATGTTATTGTATTACTCTTGTTTGGATGAACGATTTGCGGTAATTTGGTACTTCGATTCATGTCATCTCATCTCAACATGGTCTAGCAGTCTTTTTGAACTCCTTCGAGAAGCCATTCGACACCACAGAGACATCACCGTTTCCAGGGCATAGTAGGTCGCCGGATGGCGTGAGCACGGCCATGTCAAGCCACTCAGAATTCTGCCAATCTGGAGGCAGGAAAAAGTGTTTGCGCATACTTGTATCCTCATATGTTGCATGACCGATGTCATCAGAACAT